>SJYX01019441.1:184574-201812 GCA_006410675.1 Oreotragus oreotragus
AAAAATAAAGTCTGACACTGTTTCCACTGTTTCCCCATCTATTTCCCATGAAGTGATGGGACCGGATGCCATGATCTTCGTTTTCTGAATGTTGAGCTTTAAGCCAACTTTTTCACTCTCCTCCTTCACTTTCATCAAGAGGCTTTTTAGCTCCTCCTCACTTTCTGCCATAAGGGTGGTGTCATCAGCATATCTGAGGTTATTGATATTTCTCCCGGCAATCTTGATTCCAGCTTGTGTTCCTTCCAGTCCAGCGTTTCTCATGATGTACTCTGCATATAAGTTTAATAAGCAGGGAGACAATATACAGCCTTGACGTACTCCTTTTCCTATTTGGAACCAGTTTGTTGTTCCATGTGCAGTTCTAACTGTTGCTTCCTGACTTCCATACATATTTCTCAAGAGGCAGGTTATGTGGTCTGGTATTCCCATCTCTTTCAGAATTTTCCACAGTTTATTGTGATCCACACAGTCAAAGGCTTTGGCTTTTCTCATTGTTGAGTCAATGATTACCACTCGGCCTCCATATCCTTAGGCACTGGGAATATATTAATCAATGTATTTGGAATATAGAAAAGGAAATATAGTACTTTTTGATGTTAGCAATACTAGACTTTTTGAGTTAATTAATTTTCTCTTTTGTTATAGATCACTGAACTTTGTTATAAATCACTGTGTCCTTGCTATGTAAAAATGTAACTTTATCACTATCTTAAGACTAAATAGATCTTAAGGGGAATACTGGTGAAGGGTTTTCACTTGTTGAGTCAATATTTGCTGCTAAATTTCCATATTCCTTGCCCTTATAATGAATATAACTAGCATATAGGAGAAATAAGTATTAACCTTTAAGATTAATCATGTTAAACCTTAGGCTAAGTAAATTCCTTTCTTAGTTGTAACTCATTACACCCTCACCCTATAGGAATGCAACTTTATTTGGAGCGTGGCGCCTGGTTTAAGAAAAAGTCACCCCTGGAAAAAATAAGTTTTCTGGTTAACTGACCGTTATCAGAAAGGGCCATAAAATGTCAGCAGGCCTCATGGCCAGAAGCTGATATAAAACCGATAAGACCTTTGTATAATTTTATATGAAGCACCTGATTGTGACAAGGGTCAGGTCTGCTGACCCCCACGTGACTCTGTATTCTTCCCTATGTATAACAAAAAGTATATAAACAAACCTGAAAAATAAAGAAATCGGATCAGTTTCTGGAAAGACTGATTCCCCCGTGTCATTTCTTTCTTGCTCCCTGTTTTTCTGGCTGAATTCCCAGCTGGTACGTGGGTACTCACCAAGCCTGCTAATTTTGCCTGGGCTTCTAAGATCAGATCGGGGAAGCCTCCCTCAGTGCCTCCTCTCCTTCGGGAGAACGGAAAGACGCCTGTGGCCTACGTAGGTGGTGATTGGTATTCCACGTAAACCAAGTTATTCAGCCTCTTTTTCTCCACTAATTTTCCTACTACACTATCCGTTTCTAATCTCTCTATATATCTGTAATTAAATACGTTTTTTCCTAGGATGCCTACTCTGTCTCCCCTTCAAATTACCCTGGATCCACCGGAGCTGGACCCCAGCAGGAGAGGCAAGAAAGTGAGAAGGTTATTGCAGTAATCCAGGGGAGAGGCAATGGTGACTTAGACCCAAGTGGGGAGGAGGTGGGTAGGACAGAATGATGGAAAGTGTTGAATAGATCAGGCAGAATTTGATGAGGGATTTAAAGCAGGGAAAACCAAAAAAGAATTCAAGGATGACTGAGATAGGCCCTGAGCAATGGAAAGATACAAAATTGCTACTTACTAAGACAGGAAATATGGCATAAAGAGCAAATTTAAAACATGTTTTCATGCTTCTAATACCTAAACTGATTGTTTCATGTTCCTGTATTTTAATATTATTTAAAGTCTTTCTGCTGACATAATAAGTCACTGCATAATTTTAATCTGGAATGATAACTTCTTGAATTTTTACGTTTACTTCAAGACACCCACTAGTGAGAGGCATAAGGAGGTGTATTCTTCAGAGGCCCCACCAAAAGAGGGTTCGCAATATTTCTCACTGTTGCCATACATAGCACAGCAGGATACAAAAGAGTCAGTACAGGGTTATCTGCCCATGATAAGAAGTGATTTCAACAGAAACACATCTACAACTATCACAAAATCTCACAAAATACACAAGAGGAACTTACGTGAACTCCCCAGGGATGGCAGTGATGGCCAAGAACCCAAGGGTAACAATCTGAACGTCAACAATATCTGGGTGCCAGGGATGAGGCTTTAACAGCTAAGAACCGAAAGCATGAAAATGGTGTTAAGAATATTACTCTCTTTGCTCAAGAGACCAATGCTGCTCACAGGATTTCCTTTGTTAATGGAGATTAAATGTTTCCTGTTGTTTGGATGTCTTATTCCACAGTCACAGATTTTTTTCTAAGTCATGTAGTATTAAATATTCTGTTAGTATTAATATGTGAATTTCAAATACCAGTGTCCCATTAACCTGGAATTATTTTCTCATCAATGAAGTTTTTGGTGGCTTTATCTTTATGGAATCACAATGTGTAACAGATAACCAAGGTTCTCCTATATTACCATGATGACTATCCTTATACAAGACAAATAAGGAATTACCATCATTTGGAATAACTTAACTATTTTTCTTTTTACTCTAAATAGCACTTTGAATCTTCAGTTACTACGTCTTGCCTTACTTTTCTTCTCCAAGAGAGTATATCCTTTACCGTGTTCAGATTAGCATAGAATCTTTCCCTCCATTCCTTCTATTCCTTCATTTCCTCTCCTTCTTGAAGAATTTCTAAGTAAATGTTAGAAAAGAAAAACTATATTTTAAAATTGTTTCTACATCAAAATTCATGGTATTATGAACACTGGCATGAATATGAAAATCCATGTTCCAAAAGGTATTTAAAGAATATTGCTTTAGTTAATAATGTTGCCTGAGTTGTGGAAAATAACCTAAGATGTCTTTCAATGTGAGGAATTCTGTGCTCATAAATCTTAATCTTATTCTTCCTTTCCCTCTGTTCTAATTGTTTCAGTTATTTACTATGGATGTAAAAATCTAAGTCAGTATGTTTAGTAATCATACCCCTTATTTCTTTAGAGTTAAACTTATGGTATCCATATTTTTAATATTAAAAATGTAATTTGGGAACATGTGTATAATACACAGACCTACTATTCAACACAGACCTATTCATATCTGATAATTCATAAATTTAAAAATAACAATATAATAATTTCACCATGATAATCCAAATGCATTACCTCTCCAGTATGAAGAAGGACGGGCTTTGGTTTATGGCATTCTTTGATTTCTTCAGATGGCTTGCCCAGAACCTGATCCCGAAGAGTGTCCCAAAATGAATCCCCTTCTGTCATCCCTATTAGGAATGTTACAATTAATACGGTTGCAACCCTCTGAAAAATACCATCATGTTGACAAATGTTGTACAACAATGCTTTCAGAACTTTGAGAGATTTTATTAAGTTTGCTGTTCAATGATTTCGAACAGTTTACAAAATAGAAGAGGTAAGATTTCCTGTACACATTGAAGTAGGAGCTATCATTTAATTAGACCCTCATGTGGTTGATAGAGTAAAAGAATGTATGTTCCACATCTCTCAGGTTTTGCTTTCATTGTTCTTCCTCAACCATTTTGCCAATTTTAAAAATATGATATAATTAAATGCAGGTCAATAAGCTGAATCATCTTTTTCCTATTTTGAAAGCTATAAAAGAAATCTCCAGTTTGAAGTACCAGCTGTTTAACTTGTGGTCTCTAAAGACCCTCTCTTGATCTCCACTTAATTATGTGTCTACACACACACGAGCAATTAAAAACCACCAAGCCTAACACCCTTAATCTAGGAAAAAGCTATGTTAACTACAAAACCTAAGAACATAGAACACATAATCAGGAAAATATAATTACTATGAACATATTTGGACCTACTTATAGAGCACACATGGGACTCTCAAGGCACTCTTCCAGCTCAATAATAAGAAGACAAATAGACCAACTTAAAAATAAGAAAAATATATGAACAGATATTTCTCCAAGGAAGACACAATAATGGCCAACAAACATAAAATGCTCAATATCCCAGGAAAACGCCAATCAAAACCATAAAGAGATATCACTCCACACCCCAAGGGTAGCTAGAATGAAAAAAAAAAAAGGAAGATAAAAACAAGTATTGGTGAGGATGTGAAAAAATTAGAATCTTCAGAGAGAAATTGATGAGAACATAAAATTGTGCAATGATTTGAAAAATACTCTGCTGGTAGTTCCTCAAATAATTAAACATAGAATTTTACCATAGTGATCCAGCAATTCCACTTCCAGGTACATACCAAAGAAATGAACTCACATGCTCACACAAAAGCCTGGACGTGAATATTTATAACAGCATTATTCCTAACAGCCCAAAACAGAACAACCCAAATGTCCATCAGCTGAGGAATGCATAAATAAAATCTGACAAAACCATACAATGAAATATTCAGTCACAATATGATATAACTTATCTACAAAATAGACTCACAGACATAGAGAACAGACATGATTGCCAAGGGGGAGGGCTGGATTGGTAGCTTGGGATTAGCAGATGCAACTATTATATACAGAATGGATAAAAAAATAAGATTCTACTGTATAACATAGGAAACTATATTGAATATCCTGTAATAAATCACAAGGGAAAAGAAAATGAAAAAGAATGTGTACATATATATATATATACACATTACATATATACACATTTGTGTATAACTAAGTCACTTTGCTGTACAGCAGAAATTAACACAGTGCTGAAATCAACTCTGCCTCAATAAAATAATTTTTAAAAAGAAAAAAAGCAAGGAAATTATTTTAGAATCTATGTTACAACATGGATGAACCTTGAGTGAAAGAAGCCAACACGAAAAGCCACATATTTTTACGATTTCATTTATACAAAATGTCCAGAAGAGGTAAATACAGAGATAGAGATGAATGGTTTCTTAGGTCTGGAAGAGATGGGGACTGGGCTGTGATAGCTAAAATGTACAGGGTTTCTCTTTGAGGAGATGACAATGTTCTAAAATTGATAGCAGTGACAGTTGCATGTATCTGTGACTACATTAAAAACCATTGAATTTTATGTTTTGTGAATTATATCTCAATAAAGCTATCAAAAATTATTTATTTTAGAACATTAGACCAAGCTAGATGAAATAGTGCCAGGAAAGATGATGCCAACTGTATCCTGTTACAATTGTATTTATTTTTCAACTAATGGTTCCAAAATATATATGTATATAAAAGACCAGAATGAAATAAGCCAAAATGTTGCTTGTTGGTACTATTTTTCAATTTTTTTAACTTTGTGTACTTTCCAATGCATGTTATCACATTGATAATCAGGATAAAGTATAAAACCTATAATGATCAGTTATAAATTCATAGGAATACACACAGGAAGAAGACCCAGGATCACATGCTTTATGCTCCTAAAGTCTTCTGTTCTGAGGACCCTGGGCTCCAATAAAGAATTCCAGGAAAGAGACCCTAAAAACCAGATGGAAGGGCCAATTCATTTTGTGGGTGTTAAAATGACACTCCTACACTCCACTCCTGCCCAATTGAAACCTATTCCTCCACAGGTTGAAATGCAGAGAGAATCTCTGATTCTTACCTGAATCAGTGGAAAGCTAAATTATGAAAGATACTGACACTTGAGAAATCACGTACAAACCTGGAAAGCCTGCCTACCCCTAAATTTTAAAAATTAAAATAGTAAATGTGTTGGCTACGTGAAATCCTGTTAGGGAACAGAATCCTGAAGTTCAGAATCTAGAACCGTAAACCTGATCAGACTGCAGCTCACCCTGAGTAAAACTGAGGGTTCCAAATCCATCGATCGTGCCAGCTGCAAAACTGTAGCCCAAGGCTGGTTTACACGTTTTTGCCTAAAGGAAAAAAAAATCAACAAAAGCAACAGAGGTTGAACTTCAACAATAAGATCAGCCCAGAGCTTTTCCCTCGCGGCACATAATCAGTATGACTCAGTGACACTTACCGTGTGTGTTGAATTGAGCCAGACGGTGACATCCGTCATATTCACCCATTGATGAGCTGAAGCCAGTGGCCCAGTTACCTCCTGGGAGGTGGACTCATACAGTTCCTAGAAAACCCACACAGTCTTACCATGAAAAGCAAATGAGCTAAAATGAATACTGTACACTTTTCTCCAACAAGTGTCAATTGGGAAAAGCATCTTTCAGTCAAGTTTGGTGGTGCTGGCTGGTTAGCCAGAGCATTTTTCAACTCTCCACCAAACCCACAGTGACTTCCCAGAAACCTGAAGGCCCTGAGACTGTTGACCTGGGTTTATTGCCCACAAATACAAAATTCCAGCAATGCAGGCTATGGCACGAGATGCTCCAACCTCACTGGAAAGACAGTCAAGAAATTTTAAGGTTAGGAGTGAAAGCCTTACTTGCTCAGTCATGTCCAACTCTGCACCCCCATGGACTGTAATGTAGCCCACCAGGTCCTCTGTCCATGGGATTCTCCAGACAAGAATACTGGAGTGGGGAGCCATTCCCTTCTCTAGGTGATCTTCCCCATCCAGGGATCAAATCCCAGTCACCTGTATCATAGGCAGATTCTTTACCATCTGAGTCACCAAGGAAGGTTAGGAGTAGGTGGACCAAATTATCTTCTTTGCAGAGAACAAGAGTTTTCCCTCTCATAGTCCTTGAATTCTCTGGCAGGGCTCATATCAAAGAGGGACTTGAAAGAATTCAGCACCCTCTTCATCTGAATCAGTTCTCCCACTCACTGTTCATCTTTTGATGGTCTTTTATTTCCCAATAGGATCAATTGATGCTTTTTTAATCGTATGAGAAACATGAATTCCTTTTTTAATCTTATGGGAAATGTGAATAAAAATATATTTAGAAATGCTTGTGTTCTTTCAAGTCTTTATTGTATCTGTGACAATATTGCTTCTGTTCTGTATTTCGGGTTTTTTGGCCTGAGGCAAGTGGGATCTTAGCTCATCTACCAGGGATCCATCAGCAGTGGGAAGTGAAGTCTGAAGCCTGGAAACACCAAGGAGGTCCCTGGCAATGTTTGTTTTTATTCATCTCTATTCTATAATAGAGGAGGCAAAGCCTGCTTCAACACCAGTGCCCTTGCCTGACATCTAACTCATTTTCATTCTATTGCCGTCCCAGTTTCCACTGCCATGTGGGAACTCAAGAGATAAGTCAGAAAGACCAGCTGCAGCCCACCTCCCCTGATTTTGTTGTCGTTGCTGTTGCTGAGTCTCTTAAGTCCTGAACGACTGCCTCCCTGACTGAGAGGAAAGTTGTGCCTTGCTGAGAATGAGGGACCCATCTCCATGTCTCTAGGCTCAGAATGGTAACAAAATTTCTGATGCCAAATTGTGTCACAGGTGTACACCCTAAATAGAATCTGTTAATTTAGAACAATCCGCTGATGAGACCACAGTAATTAAAAAGAAACTGCAGCAATTAGGCTGGCTGGTGTCTTCTGTTTTTAAAGGTGCTTTTGTTCTTCCTTAATTGCTTCTGAAACAGTTTAGAACCCTTGAGACACAATATTTACATAAACACACACACACACACACACACACACACTGATGGGCATGCTCATTAAAGGTATGGGTAAGCTATAAAAAGGCAGAGATTTAACTATCTTTATTAGAGATGGTTGAGCTCAAAGCTATCCTTTGTCTTTTCCACTGGAAACATCTTCATCCGAGCTGATACAAAACATGTGAGCAAACTAGAAGGTAAAATTTAGGAGAGGAAGGAGGATAGAGTAACTGGTAGTAAGCTCTCTGAAACCAGATCCTCTCTTCATCAAAAGATCTTTTAAAAAAGAAGAGAAAACATGAGATGGATGATCTTTGCCGTATCAAAAAAGACCAGGGACTAATTTGAATGCCAACTGCAAGAACTGGAAATCGTGCCACTCAGCTTTACCCGGTCCCCAAAGAAAAGATAGGAAATGGTCAGGGGACTTGGCAGGCAAAGGCCCCAGAGACTTCTGAGAATTTGGGTCAGTCTGGTCATATCTGATACTACATTAATTGAAAACTACAATCTATCATCTAACTGCCTGAAGCAAGCACTCTGGCTGAAAGAATGTTTTCCTGATTACTCGCTTTTAAATGTACTTCCTGTAGGAAGTCAGTCACAAGCAGTCAGAGAGAGGTTCCCGTGCGGTATGTGAAACAATCTTCCTGATTGACACTAAACAGCATTCATACCTTCAGGCTCCTTGGGGAAGCTTGAGCTCCTGCTGTCTTCCTTACAAAGACCAACTTCCTAATGAAAAATGTCAGTGGATTTTAAAGTATAGTTTTGAATGAAGATACAAGCAGCAGGGCCCACAGCTTACCTTTGCTTTGTCATATATTTTCCGTCCTATGATTTGCGTGCTGTTGAACATATCCTGCCCAGGTCCCAGAGCAACACACATGCTAGGCTGGAACAAAAGGACACGAGATATGTTCTTAGTGAAATAAGTGATTCTTTAAAGGGATCGAAAATGATAAGCGAATCTGAGCAAACAGACTTTCTTTTTGGCTGTGTGGCCTGTCGGACATTTGTTCCCCAACCAGCCAGGGACTGAATCCAAGTTCCCTGCACAGGAAGTGGAGTCTTAACCACTGGACCACTAGGGAAGTCCCAGCAAAGAGATTTTTTTTAAAGCCACATTCCAGCATCTCTTTCCAGATGTTCTCCCAATTTACAGATTATGAAAAACAAAATCATTCTGGGATTAGAGCAATGAACATTGCTAGAATTCATCTATTTCAACATAAGACATAAAATTGATGCATAATATTCTATTGCAAATAAGTATCATAATTTATTTAACCATTTCATGTATGAATTTTGGAATTTAACAAATAATCATCCACTCTAATGTGAATTGATAATGTGTAAAATTTTTGCAAATGAAGGATAACAGACTTTTTTTGTTGAATTATAATTGATTAAAAATGTATTAGTTTCTGCTGTAGGAAGACTTTCTTTTTTCTTACTTTTTAAAAAATTGGGGTATCCTTGCTTTATAACAGGAAGACTTTCTATATAAAAATAGTAAAGCATAAGAGAAAAGTATGCTGCTGCTGCTGCTAAGTCACTTTAGTCGTGTCCGACTCTGTGTGACCCCATAGACGGCAGCCCACCAGGCTCCCCCATCCCTGGGATTCTCCAGGCAAGAATACTGGAGTGGGTTGCCATTTTCTTCTCCAATGCATGAAAGAGAAAAGTGAAAGTGAAGTCGCTCAGTCTGTCCGACTGTTAGCGACCCCATGGACTGCAGCTCACCAGGCTACTCCGTCCATTGGATTTTCCAGGCAAGAGTACTGGGGTGGGGTGCCACTGCCTTCCCCGAAGAGAAAAGTATAGTTGTTAAAAATATATTTCTCATTGGGTGGATGAACTTGACTGGGATAAAATAGATAGCCCAAACATAGTGTTTAATAAAAGCAATATCACAGGTGGAGTATTCTGTAAACACAAATAATAAGAACCAGAAATTAGCACCTGCTGCTTATGTCAAAGGTGAAAAATCTAAATGCAGATGAGGGGGAGCAGTTAAATAAACAATGGTAAAGCCTCACTTGTTGAGTGTAAAGCTTACTACACAGAACTATCTAGAGTGATATTTTTGAAAGACAGATTAGGTAGAAAACCCAAATCCTGGACAAAACCAAAAAAACCCTCAATAAATAAGTTATAAAATGTTGTTCATGGATGCACGCATGTAGGAAGAGGTGTGATAGTGGTAATTTTGGGCAAAAGGAGCAGGTGGAGAGGAGGAAGGTAAGCAGGGAGTTTCACTTTTTACTGCTCTTTAAGATTTCCGTGTGGTTTGAGTTTTTGTGGTGCTGGTGGTGTAGTTGCCAAGTCATGTCCGACTCTTGCAACCTCATGGACTGCAGGCTGCCAGGCTCCTCTGTTCATGGGATTCTCTAGGCAAGAATACTGGAGTGGGTTGCCATTTCCTTTTCCAGGAGATCTTCCTGATCCAGGAATTGAAACCGGGTCTCCTGCATTGCAGGCAGATTCTTTACCAACGGAGCTANCAGGCTGCCAGGCTCCTCTGTTCATGGGATTCTCTAGGCAAGAATACTGGAGTGGGTTGCCATTTCCTTTTCCAGGAGATCTTCCTGATCCAGGAATTGAAACCGGGTCTCCTGCATTGCAGGCAGATTCTTTACCAACGGAGCTACAAGAGAAGCCTCAAGTTTTCTCAGCAACACTTTTTTTTTGTTTTGTAATTTATAAGAAAAAGAATTTTGATGTTACATTTTTAGAAAAACCCTAAAGACGTGATAATCGGAGAGAAATGTCTCAGGCAGGCAGTTTTTGTACTAAATTGCGACTTCAGAAATGCCAAGGCAAAATGTATCAAGCTGTCCAAGTTTAGGAAAGGATATTTAATCTGTGACATTTACTAAATTGTCTTACCATTCAAAAAATACAAGCATCAAATGGAGAACTATAATTTTATCCAATTGAAATTTAGTGGGTGCTTTTGAGAAGAGCAAATGCTAGCAGTAAGTAGGCCAGAGTATACTTGAGGAGAACATAATTGTAAATAAACAGTGAATACTTAAACATAAAATATCCATGAGATGCAAAAACAAAGATTTAATGTCATTATTACCTACCCCACCAATGGGACAAGAGCTATTGGCGTTATCACAAGACTCTCCCGTGTTGGTACAATGCGGGCCAAGAACATTGGGGGAAACATCTCCCAGATTTGATGAAGCAAAAGCTGCTACATACGGTCCCTGCAAAAAGAAACATCCAATTGCCTTGTATGCTTTCTTATTTACTGCAATGAGTTCCATTAAAAAGGCAGACATTCAACCCGCTCTGGTGAACTATTCAAAATCATTTACATAGTATAAAAGGAGGATATTTCTCAGGCACAATATTCTGAGAAAGATTTTTATTTCTGTAAAGACTCACATTGCAGTCAACATATATATTATTACTCATAATATTCCAATTATCAGTGAAACTATTTTAAGAAAGTTTCAAATTTGTATCTCAAACGGTAACATTTTGACAAGAAGTACAATGTGCAACAAGTTATAAAATGCCGACCCATAATCTCATGTTTGGTGTTGTACCTGGAACTCAGAGACCCATTTTTCCTTTAAAAATAAATAGCCTATTGGCTTAGAAAGTAAAGAGTCAATCTGGATATTTCTGCTGCACAACTGAACCTAAATATAGCATCCACCATCCAGACTTGCCCTCCACATATCTTTTCTCTATCTCTTCAACCAGAAATAACTACACATGATCTTTTTTCAGTAGGGCAAGACCTTAATCTCAACCTAAGTGGTCTACCATTTCACCGTAAGTGTCTTAAATTTACTTAAGGAAAGAGATAATCAAGCATAAGAGACTGTGTCATTTCTTATACTAAAAAAATAATGGGAAATTACTTCCTTTTTCCTAAAAAAACAGGCTAAAATGAAAAAACAGAAGATTGTCAATAAAGGAACTAAAAAGTCAGGCCAAATGTTCACAGGGCTAATATTGTTACAACAGAACATTTAGTCTAGTCTAGGGCCTGGGGTTCTCATCTCGTCATATATTCTTCTGCATTTCAGGTTTGGATGCTGTGGTCAAGCAGAGCAGGGTCCTTCCTCACCACTTACCTATAAGCAGTCCATAATCTACACAGAGCTGATGAGCTTCCTGAAGTACACAGACCCCCCCCAGCTCTGATCCCATCACTCACTGCATTTCAAATACCAGTCTAATGGATTAGGATTGTCTCCATCTTAGGCCATATTGCAGGAAAGTAGAACAAAGTCTTTCAAAGGAAATTAAGAGGGAAGCCTGGACCAGGGAAAAGAACTCATTCCTTGTCCTCATCTGGATTCCTACAACATTAAGAAGGCGCTTAATAATTTTATATCTTTGAAAACAAAAGTAAACATCAACAGTTTCTCATATCTCATATCCAAGTTGATCAAAACTATTATATGTTGCAAAAATCTTTAATTTGTTCTTCTAATCCTACTAATCGAAACTTTTTGAAGTCATCAATATAAGTAGTATTTGACACAAAGTCAATAATCATTTAAATTTTTTTCTTTCCTGATAAGAGAGGACGGAGAATTCTTCCTATGCAAGCGCATCAGTATGTGATATCCATGACGACACTTTCCTCTGAAGATCTGAATCAGCTATTCTGAACACTGCATGAATGATGATACTCAGTGATTAAGATGAAGCTTTCAGTGACATAAATTCTCACCTCTCCAGGTAGATAACCTTTGTTCTTCTCTTGTTCAAAAAGGTAAGAGGCATAGCCTACATTGTCACTGTTTACAAGATGATTGGTGTTTCTCATGCTGACTGGGTGGATGGCAAACCAGCTGTAAAAGAACAAGAAGGCCTAAGTTAAGGATGAGAACCAAACAAATGGAGTCCCAAGTGATATCTGGGAGCTTACGTTTCCACCAGCAGGGGAAAAAAAGTGCTTTTGACAATAGGCATTCTTTCATTGTTAATGAACTTAAATTACAAATAATATACTCAAGAAGTCTGATCACTTAAATTAACAATACAAAATCATTGTTATAAATATTCCAGTATTGCCATCTTCATTGTAAGCTTTTAACAAGAGCCAGTACTGGTTAGTTACTGGACAAGGTGTCCAGTGGTATAGTTACAGAAAATATACCTACAGAATTGTATCAACATAGACTTTGTCCTTCAAGCAAGTACATACATAATAATTACTTGAATCAATCCTATGCAATTCAGTAGACATTTACCAAGAGTCTGCAGTGTACCAAGCACTGAATCAATCACAGTTACTCTAGAATCTTGCAGAGGACAAAAGATGTAGACAAATGGCCTTGATACAGTGTGACAAATGCTATAAATAAGGAGTCATAAAATGTTTGGGGACCGCAGATGACTAGCAATTAATTGTTAAAGGCATTCCAGGGAGAAAGAACCACAGAATAAATGCATAGGGGTATGAAAGAGGATGCTATGCCTAATTCAATATACCCTTATGCATGGTAATACTTTGTTTAATCGTAAAGCTATAGAGTTGACAAATTAATTTCACATCTGTTACCTCATTTTAACTTTACAGCAACCCTGAGAGGTAGGCTCTTTTTACTTGCACGGTACCAGGTATCTCAAAGCAGCAGTATGGTGCCCCATTTGTCATAGAGGACCAAGGCTAAAGTTTGGGCCTTGTGACACCTCGTCCAGTGGCTTTCATAGGATCAAACCTCCACACAGGTGAAAAAGGTGTTTACAGGACAGAAGGCTGTAAAGCAGACTCTCAGGAAAACGCAAGAAAAGAGAGATTCCAATTCATAAATTTTCAAGCTAATTTAGGATTTTTTAAAAATCTTTTTATTTTTCTTCACAAAAAGCTTTTCAAATATTTTTACCCAAGTAATATGATGCAGTCCATTCTGAAGATCAACCCTGGGATTTCTTTGGAAGGAATGATGCTACAGCTGAAACTCCAGTATTTTGGCCACCTCATGCGAAGAGTTGACTCACTGGAAAAGACTCTAATGCTGGGAGGGATTGGGGGCAGGAGGAGAAGGGGACAACTGAGGATGAGATGGCTGGATGGCATCACGGACTCAATGGATGTGAGTCTGAGTGAACTCTGGGAGATGGTGATGAAGAGGGAGGCCTGGCGTGCTGTGATTCATGGGGTCACAAAGAGTCGGACACAACTGAGCAACTGAACTGAACTGAATATGATGCACAAAACTGAACATTCAATAGCTCATTCAATATACATGTAGTTAACTCTGGCTCTGTGCCAGACTCTGGGGACATAGAGATGAATGAAGCATCACCTCACCCTTGAAAAATGCTTCACCCTAGAAAAATGTGACATCTGAGCTGGAACTTGAAAGATGAGTAGGAACTTGGCAGGGGAATGACTAGAGAAAAGTCATCTGCAGCAAAGGTATGGAGATAGGAAGGAAACGATGCAGTGTGTTCAGAGACTGGATAGTCAGGGGGACCAGGGTAGAAAGGATGAAGGGAAGGAGAGAGAGCAGCTGCTCTTTTCATTCAATCAAAATGAATGCATTAGTAGTGTGTGGTTGGCATTATGTTAAACCTCAACACTAGAGTCAGGTATGTTTTCTGCCATCAAGGAACCATAATATAAAATCTGCCATCAAGGAACCATAATATAAAATCTGCCATCAAGGAACCATAATATCTGGGGAGAAAGCAAAAGCAAAAATTGTGGTCTACTAATTAGATTATGAACTTGAATTATTAATTTTCATTTACTTTAGGCCTTAGAAAATTGATTGAACTTTTCTCTACCAAACTGAAAAAAATAGTAATCAGAAAAGTTATTTGCATTTCAGAATAGGAAGATGCTGTATCTTTCCTCCTCTGCCCTTTAAAATATATGCTATAAAAATATCAGGCTTGTTAAAGCAAACAAAGTACTTTGGTAAGAGATGAATATTTATAAAGATATGCAGAAAAGTGGTCATTTTAATTTTAAAAACACTATTTATTTTATTTGGTCAAAAAATATTCATCTAAGTAAAGTTCAAAAGAGAGGAAGAAAGGTTTCAGTCAGTCAGTTCAGTCACTCAGGGGTGTCCGACTCTTTGCAACCCCATGAATCATAGCACGCCAGGCCTCCCTGTCCATCACCAACTCCCGGAGTTCACTCAGACTCATGTCCATCGAGTCCGTGATGCCATCCAGCCATCTCACCCTCTGTCGTCCCCTTCTCCTCCTGCCCCCAATCCCTCTCAGCATCAGAGTCTTTTCAAATGAGTCAACTCTTTGCATGAAATGGCCAAAGGATTGGAGTTTCAGCTTCAGCATCATTCCTTTCGATGAACACCCAGGACTGATCTCCGTTAGGATGGACTGGTTGGATCTCCTTGCAGTCCATGGGACTCTCAAGAGTCTTCTCCAACACCACAGTTCGAAAGCATCAATTCTTCGGCACTCAGCTTTCTTCACGGTCCAAATCTCACATCCATACATGACCACAGGAAAAACCATAGCCTTGACTACCTGGACCTTTGTTGGCAAAGCAATGTCTCTGCTTTTGAATACGCTATCTAGGTTGGTCATAACTTTCCTTCCAAGGAGTAAGCATCTTCTAATTTCATGGCTGCAGTCACCATCTGTAGTGGTTTTGGAGCCCCCAAAAAATAAAGTCTGACACTGTTGCCTCTGTTTCCCTGTCTATTTGCCATGAAGTGATGGGATCAGATGCCATGATCTTCGTTTTCTGAATGTTGAGCTTTGAGCCAACTTTTTCACTCTCCTCTTTCACTTCCATCAAGAGGCTTTTTAGTTCCTCCTCACTTTCTGCCATAAGGGTGGTGTCATCAGCATATCTGAGGTTTTGATATTTCTCCCGGCAATCTTGATTCCAGCTTGTGTTTCTTCCAGTCCAGCGTTTCTCATGATGTACTCTGCATATAAGTTAAATAAGCAGGGTGAGAATATACAGCCTTGACGTACTCCTTTTCCTATTTGGAACCAGTCTGTTGATCCATGTCCAGTTCTAACTGTTGTTTCCTGACCTGCATACAGATTTCTCAAGAGGCAGGTCAGGTGGTGTGGTATTCCCATCTCTTCCACAGTTTATTGTGATCCACACAGTCAAAGGCTTTGGCATAGTCAATAAAGCAGAAAGAGATGGAACTCTCTTGCTTTTTTGATGATCCAGCGGATGTTGGCAATTTGATCTCTGGTTCCTCTGCCTTTTCTAAAACCAGCTTGAACATCTGGAAGTTCACGGTTCACATATTGCTGAAGCCTGGCTTGGAGAATTTTAAGCGTTACTTTACTAGCGTGTGAGATGAGTGCAATTGTGCGGTAGTTTGAGCATTCTTTGGCATTAGGTAGTTTCAAAAGAAGTGAGAATACAGCCATAAAAAGATGTCGATGTCCTTGATAATAAACATTTTGAACAATGACTTTAAAATAATGTCACAGCTAGAGCAAGACTCTACTTGATTCATCATGATGCAATCCTGGTACTGAGGAAAGTCGAGATTTGAGATCTAATCATTGTAAGTAGCAAAGTTCGTTCAAATTTCTAAAAAACTTCTGAAAAATCAATTTCAATCATGCTCAATGGTAAAGAATCTGCCTGCCATTGCAGGAGACTCAGGAGACAGGGGTTTGATCCTTGTGTCAGGAAGATACCCTGGAGAAGGAACTGGCAACCCACTCCAGTATTCTCGCCTGGAAAATCCCGTGAAAAGCGTGGCAGGCTACAGTCCATAGTGTCACAAAGAATCAGACACAACTGAGCACATACACATATACACAGTGAATCAATAAACTGCAGATTAATACAGAATAATTATTCTCTCCTCCTGTGTAACTGAGGTATTTCTAGTGTCTCTTTCAATTCAGACATTGTGTGCTTCCTGTTGTGAAACAGAAAAGCCCAATGCAGAAATGAGCTATTTAAACATTCTGAGACAGTAATAACCCATCCCAGGTTCTGTTCTCTCAGATCTGAGCTGCCCTCCTCACATAGAAGCCAAGGTCTGAACAAAGGTGACTGGCAAAAGGGTAAGTGAAGGCTGAAATCGGCTCCCACTCAGCTCCCCAAGTGAAGCACACCTCCATCAGCCCAGAGGATGGAGCACCTTTATCTGCTATGCAGCAAGTCCTGTGTGCCAGGTATGGCCATCTCCAACCTAAATGTCCACCAAAGGGGAGAACGAGAATATTGTACCTCCATTCAAAGGCAGCGTTCAGAAAGAAAAACACGAATACAGTATACTAACACATATATATGGAATTTAGAAAGATGGTAATGAGGACCCTGTATGCAAGACAGCAAATGAGACACAGATGTGTATAGCGGACTTTTGGACTCTGAGGGAGAGGGAGTGGGAGAGGGTGGGATGATTTGGGAGAATAGCATTGAAATATGTATACTATCATGTAAGAAACGAATCGCCAGTCTATGTTCGATGAAGGATGCAGGATGCTTGGGGCTGGTGTATGGGGATGACCCGGAGGGATGATGTTGGGTGGGAGGTGGGAGGGGGGTTCATGTTTGGGAGTTCGTGTACACCCGTGGCAGATTCATGTCAATGTATGCCAAAGCCAATAGAGTACTGTAAAGTAAAATAAAGTAAAATGGAAGCTCTAAAAAAAAA
>SJYX01019441.1:210420-246265 GCA_006410675.1 Oreotragus oreotragus
TTGAAGGAAAGTTATGACCAACCTAGATAGCATATTCAAAAGCAGAGACATTACTTTGCCAACAAAGGTCCAGGTAGTCAAGGCTATAGTTTTTCCAGTGATCATATATGGATGTGAGAGTTGGACTGTGAAGAAAGCTGAGCACTGAAGAATTGATGCTTTTGAACTGTGGTGTTGGAGAAGACTCTTGAGAGTCCCATGGACTGCAAGGAAATCCAACCAGTCCATCCTAAAGGAGATCTGTCCTGGGTGTTCATTGAAAGGAATGATGCTGAAGCTGAAACTCCAATCCTTTGACCATTTCATGCAAAGAGTTGACTCATTTGAAAAGACTCTGAGGCTGGGAGGGATTGGGGGCAGGAGGAGAAGGGGACGACAGAGGATGAGATGCCTGGATGGCATCACGGACTCAATGGACGTGAGTCTGAGTGAGCTCCGGGAGATGGTGATGGACAGGGAGGCCTGGCGTGCTGCGATTCATGGGGTCACAGAGTCAGACACAACTGAGCGACTGAACTGAGACAAAAAATTATTAGATATAAAGCGAATCACTACAAAAAACAAAAGACACTGAGATACATGGAGATAGCATCGTTAACATTTTTCACAGTATTTTTAAGTTTCTAACACCCATGGTATATGAGACTGAGAATGGAGAAGGCAATGGCACCCCGCTGCAGTGCTCTTGCCTGGAAAATCCCATGGGCGGAGGAGCCTGGTGGGCTGCAGTCCATGGGGTCGCAAAGAGTTGGACACGACTGAGCGACTTCACTTTCACTTTTCACTTTTGTGCATTGGAGGAGGAAATGGCAACCCACTCCAGTGTTCTTGCCTGGAAAACCCCAGGGACGAGGGAGCCTGGTGGGCTGCCGTCTCTGGGGTCGCACAGAGTCGGACACGACTGAAGCGACTTAGCAGCAGCAGCATGAGACTAAGAAAGCATCTGTCTTTACAGAACGACCTTTTAATTGTGCATATTTCTTACCATACATTCTACATAAGGAAATAGGCAGAAGAAAATGTACCTGAATATGAACCATGGTTGACTTTAGGAAGTAAGTCCAATGTCTTCTGCCAGTTATGACAACTGGCTTTTATAGCTCTGTTTTCCAAACTTGGGACCTTTACATTAACAAGCATGATTAATCTGTTATCAGTCAACTATCATCACCCTTGTCATCAGAAAGCCCTTATTAAGCACCTTCACTTTACATGGGGATGGACTCGACACAGAAGACTCACTACCCAGCCAAGGCCTACACTTACTTCACTGGAATGAAACAGCACGAATATGCTGATAGGAAAGGTGGAGCAGGAAGAGGGCATCAGGCTTCACAACAACACAGAAGAGGAAATTGAAATTCAGGATACAGAAACAGAGAGTGAGGCTCCAGGAACCAGAGTGAAGGCTAATGGAGAATGTATTTATAAAGACATGATGCAATGAGATGGAGAAAAGAGAAGAGGTCAAGAAAGGCTGATATAGGGCAGTCACTGAGATTTCCTCGTTTGTTCTTGGTGTGAGGTTAAGCACACTGGAAGGAGAATGAAGCAGGGAGGAGAGCAAGCCAAAGAGAATAAATAATTCTCAAGTAATCCAGAAAGTCATAGGCAGAGATTATAGAGAAGATTTACACACACATACGCACAAGCACACACCCCACAATGAGCTCTATAAGTCAGTATCATTCAAATGAATTGTTTTCATAAATTGGGTTTTTCTAAGTGTGTGCAAAAATTCTTCATATAAGCAAATTACTGTCCCTTGCTGTCTTTTTAAAATGTTCCTTGAAAGGTTAACCCCCTTCTGTAATAAAAGGATTTGCAATGCATAAAGCAGAAGGCAATAGAGAAATCATTCAAAACCCGCTCAGACATTTCTTACAGCTCTGACAAACAGAAGCCATGCCATACTGACTCCTGGAGGGCTAACGAGATGAGAAAAAAAAGGAGGGTCCATGCCACTCCTGCATAACTGAGGAAGGAAGCTTGGCAAATGCAATGAGCTAGGAGAAGGGAAAAGAAGTGAGACAGAGGTTGTCCTGCTGCACCACCCTGGAAAAGAGCCAGTGCTCCCAGCTGCCTCTCCCAGAGCCGCCTGCACTTTTCAACTGAATAGGAAGTGATTCTCCACCACCCAGAGCAGCCATTCAGATGAAGTGCCTGACCCGATGACTTTCTGTTTGGTGCAGACATTTGAAACATGTTTGAAACTTTTTATTTTATATTGGAGTACAGCTCATTAACAATGCTGTGATAGCTTCAGGTGGACAGCAAAGGCACTCAGCCATGCGTGCACATGTGGCATGCGTCCATTCTTCCCCACACGTCCCTCCCAGCCAGCCTGCCACATAATACTGAGCAGAGCTCCATGTGCAGTATGGTAGGTCCCCATTTTAAGTATAGCGGTGTGTACATGTCTATTCCAAACTGCCTAACTATCCCTTCTGCCTATCCTTCCCCACTGGTAACCTTAAGGTTGTTCTCTTAAGTCTCTAAGTCTGTTGAAACCTGTCTTGTTTTCTCCCTTCATCATTCAGGGTCTCCCAGAACTCGCCATCATCGCCACTGGTTGACTTCTTTGAGACGCCTTTGAGAATCTCCCAAAGTGAATTTCTGACTTCCACACAGCTTCTATTTTAATTCAAAACATCCCAAACATGTTCTCCACGTTTGGGGAAAAGTCCTTTACTGTGTCTGCACACAGTAATAGCAGTGTTAAGTCACTCGTTCATGTCCGACTCAGAGACCCCATGGACTGTAGCCCACCAGCCGCCTCTGTCCATGGAATTCTCTAGACAAGAATACTGAAGTGGGTTGCCACTCCCTTCACCAGGGGATCCGTACCCAGGGATCGAATCCGGGTCTCTTGCACTGCAGGTAGATTATTTACCACTGCAGCACCGAACAGAAGTATTAGGCAAAAAGAAATATTTTCCTTATAGACTGATCAACCAAGGCAAGTGTTGGACAGTTGTAGAGGACTTAATGGTTTATGAAATAATTTCATACACATTATTCTTTCTTCAAGTCACTATTCTTCCTAGCCCTTCAAGAGCCCTGAATCCCCAACCCCAGCTTTAAATACTTCAGTGATTTTCTATTTTTTTGTATAAAGACCCAAATCTTTATCATGGTGTCTAACCTCTACCTCTAACTTTTTTAAAATTTTATTTTTATTTTACTTTATAATACAGTATTGGTTTTGCCATACATTGACATGAATCTGCCACAGGTGTACACGAGCTCCCAATCCTGAACCCTCTTCCCACCTCCCACCCCATATCCTCTCTCTGGATCATCCCTGTGCACCAGCCCCAAGCATCCTGTATCCTGTATCGAACATAGACTGGCGATTTGTTTCTTACATGATAGTATACATGTTTCAATGCCATTCTCCCACATCATCCCACCCTCGCCCTCTCCCTCAGAGTCCAAAAGCCCATTCTATACATCTGTGTCTCTTTTGCTGTCTTGCATACAGGGTCATCATTACCATCTTTCTAAATTCCATATATATGTGTTAGTATACTGTATTGGTGTTTTTCTTTCTGGCTTNCCCTCTCCCTCAGAGTCCAAAAGTCCGTTCTATACATCTGTGTCTCTTTTGCTGTCTCGCATACAGGGTCATCATTACCATCTTTCTAAATTCCATATATATGTGTTAGTATACTGTATTGGTGTTTTTCTTTCTGGCTTACTTCACTCTGTATAATCGGCTCCAGTTTCATCCATGTCATTAGAACTGATTAAAATGTATTCTTTTTAATGGCTGAGTAATACTCCATTGTGTATATGTACCACAGCTTTCTTATCCATTCATCTGCTGATGGACATCTAGGTTGTTTCCATGTCCTGCCTATTATAAACAGTGTTGCAATGAACATTGGGGTACATGTGTCTCTTTCTGTTCTGGTTTCCTCGGTGTGTATGCCCAGCAGTGGGATTGCTGGGTCATAAGGCAGTTCTATTTGCAATTTTTTAAGGAATCTCCACACTGTTCTCCATAGTGGCTGTACTAGTTTGCATTCCCACCAACAGTGTAAGAGGGCTCCCTTTTCTCCACACCCTCTCCAGCACTTCGCAACACCCTACCTCACTGTCCCCTGTACTTTGGCCACACAGACCTTCTATCAACTCCTCAAACGGGCTACATGACTTTTGCACATATTTTTCTGTGTAAATGCTCTTCTCCAGCCCCACATTTTGCCAGTCAATTCTCAACCTGCCTTGGTTTTCAGTTCCACTGTCTTATCCTTGGAGACAACTGACATCAGCATCTGCATTCAGTCATGTCTGACTCTTTGCAACCCTTTGGATTATACCCTGCCAGGCTCCTCTGTCCATTGGGATTTTTCAGGTAAGAACACTGGAGTGGGTTGCCATTTCCTCTTCCAGGGGCTCTTCTTGACCCAGGGATAGAACCCATGTCTCCTGTATCTCCTGCACTGCAGCTGGATTCTTCACCCACTGAGCCATCAGGGATGCCTTTCCCAACTTCCTGACCAAGTCAAGTCACTTTACAGCTCTGCATACCTTCCTTTTTCAGCACTCAATGCAATTATAATTATACACTGGTTTATATGACTAGTTGATCACCTTTGTCTCCACCAATAGACTGTAAGTTCTATAAGGAGCAATACCTAGGACGTCGATTTTTTTCTCATTAGTGTATTCTATAGTACTAGTTCAGTTCATGACACATGTATGCCACAATATTTAATAAATAAATGAATGCATAACAATCTGTATGTAGAGGGGTGTTATCATATTATGCATCTATATTTGAGAAATGTAAGAGTGGAGTCTCAGATTTTAAAGGATTTGCTCAAGAAGCAGAGACAAAGATATTTGACTTCTGACTTCAGGACCTTTTACTAGAAATGAATCATTTCAAGGACTGGGAGGCACTGCCTGGCATATAGTAGGTGACTGGTGCTGACTTTTAAGGGAAGAAATGCAAATAAAAATGAAAGTAGCAAAGAATAATGGAGGAGATGGCAACCCACTCCAGTATTCTTGCCTGGAGAATCCCAGGGATGGGGGAGCCTGGTGGGCTGCCGTCTATGGGGTCACACAGAGTCGGACACGACTGAAGTGACTTAGCAGCAGCAGCAGCAGCAAAGAATAAATGGTGAACTTCAACATGGTTTTCATAGTGAAGAGTCTTGCCCGTGACACTGGGCAGGTTGCATCGCTTTTGTGGGCCTCAGCTGAAATCTAAACTTGGTGACTTTACACTCTGTAAATCTGAGATGCTGTGCTTCCAAACTCCTCATATCTTGGGATTCTATCTCACAGCAGGTACCTACATATGGTGGCTGAGTTATTTAGCAGCCCAGATTTGACTTTATGTTTGGGATCATTTTTAATGTATTCAGAGAGCAATTATCCCTATGCAACAAGAGGCAATTGCAGGGGCAATTACATCAAGGATAACATATGGGAGCTATAGAAACAATAGAAAGTTATTGCAGGCTGTTAAGCACAGCAGATGGAGAAGCATCATTATAACCTTGACAGTTGACCCTGCAACTTCCAGATATATTATATAGTTATATGCAAGGGAGCAAAGAACGTCTGGCCCCCAAAATATCATTGAATGTTCTCTTGGCATTGTTCAATGACTCAGAAACTAATAAAAGGGAATCATGAATGGTCTCAGTCATTCAGCCAAGAATTAGGTAGAAACTATCAGGGAAAAGGCATCTTCTTTTTCTAACAAATTTGGGGATTTTCCATCTAACTAGTCATACATACGTGTTCTTATCCTGACTGTCTCCTAACCAAATTCCCCACGAAGGTGCTCAAAAATCAAAAGGTAGCTTACCTTTCCAGATTCATCTCTCACCCACTCCCTGCCCTAAGCCCATACTCTGGCCTCATAATGCAGTTTTCTTATGGCCCCCTGAGAAAACATGGCTCCTTCAAGTCCAGCTCAAATGTCATTTCCTCTTTGAAGCCTTCCACTATGCTCCCAGGTAGAGCTCAGGGCCTCTAAATTCCCAGGTGATAGCACTGATTTACATTATGATTATTTGTCTGTCTGTCTCTGTCTCTTTCTGCAGCCCTAACCATCCCACTAGCCTGTAAGAGTCTTGAAAATAGTGTCTATGTTTGATTCATAACAATATACCTCAAGAACATAATTGCATGTCTGATATTTATGAAGACTACTGCGTTAAATGCTAGGTGGCAGCTAATCAATAGATGAATTAACTGTACTCAAAGAATGAATTCTATTACAGCAACCCACATAATAATGTTTATTTTATCAGGGAATTTGTAGTGACCTCACTTTAACCCCAAAGAACTAACTCCAATGCTAAGAAGTTCAAGGACACCAATACGCCAATAATGGAATTTTCAGAAGAGGTACTATATTATTTACTTCTTACCTTTCAGTTAAAATTATTAAATTCTTTCTATGTCAGGCACAGAACTAGAGTTTTGCATGCATTATCTCATATAATCTTCAAAGAATCCTAAGAGGTATTATTACTAGTCTCATTTTCAAATAGGATAGTTTGACGTATAAGTAGATAAATTACTTTCCTCAAGACACAGGGTTAGTAAGTGACAGGGCTGGGCCTGAATTCAAATCTGAAAACCTGTACCTAAAGCTCAAACATGAGCTCCTTGCCACCATGTGTCCTGCATGCAGTTAGGACCACCCCTAGTATCTGAACTGATTAATCATAATCTTTAATGTTTTTCTTCACGTCTTATTACTTTCAAGTTACTTAATTTTACTCACATAGAAATTTTCACCTAGATATTTTATGATCCTCCCTGATAGATTCCTACTTCCTTTACAAAGTTATTATCAGTATTTAAGGACTCATTTCATCCCTCAATTTTAGAGTAAGAAAACAGACACAGAGACGTTAAGAAACTCGACCAAAGTCGTACAGCTCCTAGGAATGCGAGTCCAGAGTGGACCCAAGCCATTTGACTTGGGCACCCATGTGCTAGCATCCACTCACTTAGGGTATTCACGCATCAGTCTGAAAGTCCACTGGACAAAGTGTCTGGGACTGTTACCTACCCAGGCAATTCCTTAGCCAGTTCAATTACAGCAACCAAAATCACATAGGAATACAAATGACTTATTTTCAAAGAAAACAAAATCCATGTGTTTTCTTACGTATAAAATGGAGCCTAAAATCTCTGCCAAGCTGTAATTTTACCTCATCTGCTTCCATTAAGTGGTCTCCGTTCTGCTTTCATCACTAATGGGCATTGTACTGCATTAGACTTAACTTATTCCTTTTAGATGGAGAAGGAAATGGCCACCCACTCTAGTATTTTTGCCTGGAAAATTCCATAGATAGAGGAGCCTGGTGGGCTGCAGTCCATGGGGTCACAAAGAGTTGGACACAACTGAGCGACTTCACTTTCTTTCTTTCTACAGTTCATTTTGGAGAAGGAAATGTGAACCCACTCCAGTGTTCTTGCCTGGAGAATCCCATGGACAGAGAGGCCCGGTAGGCTGCCGTCTACGGGGTTGCAAAGAGTCGGACACGACTAAGCAACTCACACACACACACACACATTCCTTTTAGAAAAACACAGGTCAATAATCTCAAACTCATAATCACTTGCCTGGTTGATCAGATTGTTTTCTCATTTCCAAGAGATTACTGTCCTCTATCTATAGAGGATTATCTTGATAAAGTAATAATAACCTCCACATAAGATCTTGATACAGTAATAACCACTAGCATTTACTGAGTCTAGCATATGTCAGACACTGCTTAATTCCTTCACTCAAATCCTTCATTCATATAATCCTTTCATTAGACCTAGGATGCTGAGAGCCATACCCGAGGGCCCATGGCTGGATTCCAGCTCCAACTCAACCACTCAGCCTATTCTTAGCCTCTGCTGCCAATATTCTGGTCTCTTTTTTCCCTCTCTGTAATATACAGAAATTTATCCAAACAGAATTTTTTTTTTAAAGTAAACAGTACCTGATAAGACCCAGCTCTTCTCCATTCAAATCTACCATTTTCAAGAGCACCATTTCCTTGTCTGTATTTGAAGAATACCTAGTCAGCAAAATAAACAAACTTAGTGAGTTCTAGGCTGCAGCCTGGCCCTTGTGTATGACAAACCAGAAGCTGACACAAAAAACAAAATGACTCTCAGTAAGCAAGGTTCCCTGGCACCTGTAATCCTACAGACTGCATCCAGGGTCTTATTTCTTAGCTAAAGAAACGTTTGCAAATGTGACCAAAGTTAGGGGCATAGGTCAGCTAACTGGAGATGAAATATACATTTTTTGAAATATTATAGGACATATATTATTTCTCATGGAAAGGATTAGTTTTTGAAATTTCTACTCATATCAAATTTTAATGAAATCTCTTAAAAATAGCAAGGAATGTGCAAAATCAAAAGCATGCCTGACTTACAACTTAAAGTGTTCTTTTATGTCCTTTGAAGGGAAATCAGAGTGTATTTTCTAAAAATCAACTCCTTTGAAATTTATCAAAAAATAATGTAGACAAATGTAAAATATCAGGTTGGACTGAGATATTATTTTATTCTGCCATAGTAACCAGGTACTTCTCGTCTGTCAAATTTTTAAATAATGGCCTTTCTTAAGTTGTCCCATTCAATTATGCCAGTTTTATGGGTTGCTCTCCATGCCAACTTCTTTATTCTTGCTACATTCCCCTGGACTAAAATGATTTCTTCTGAATAATGTAATAAAAAGAGCTATTCATTAATTGAACAAATACGTTATGCATATTTTTATATTTTACAGATGAGAAGCTGAGAGCCAATAAATTAAGGTTTAAGTAAATCAATAAAGGTCACACAACTACAAAGTGATAAAGTTAAGACGAGACCACAGGTGCACCTGATTTGTAAGCCTAGAGCCCTGCAAACATTCACATCCAATTCCCACAGCCAGCAAAGTGGGAAGATGTGTACACAGGCCTTTCTGTGCTTCTACAGTCTCATTTCTGGTTGTCTTAGATTATAGACATGCTTTTAAATTATTTCAGCTTTAATACTCTCTCAGGCTCTCACCATATCCATCAACTAACAACCCTATCCTTAGATTTTGTTGATAGTTCCTAAAGGAAAGCACATGCATTTCATTCCGATAACTGGCCCCTCACCTTGCTCTCTCTGACTGTGGATTCCAAAGGTAAGAAGTAGGACTTCGGTTGATCTGTGCACCATCCACAGTCCCTTTATTGATAAAGATTTTGCCTGGTTTCATATTTGTGTGTGCTATCTCAATGCTCTATGGGTTAAAAAAGAAAAAAGTTGTACAGTTAGAAATCCTAGTGGGCATAAGAGCTTAGTTGATATAAACAGAAGAGGCCTGTGGACAATTTCTTTCATCTCCAACTTATCCCTGCTATGAGATGAAAGCTGGAGAGCTACAGGGCTGGTGTCATTCTGGGCTGGCATCCAAGATCCTATAGGAACTCTCTGTATCACAAGAGACCTCTCCTAATGTGCTGTACGCAATGCTAAACAACAGTTGCCTCTAAGTCCCCTTGCCTACCTTCACAATGCCAGTGACCATGTACTCAAAAGTTCGATTGCTAAATCCTTCACTGGCAATTACAAATGTTGTGTACTGGAAATATCCTGCTGGACCCGAGTGTGTATGAGTGCCACTCAGAATAACATTGTCTCTTCTGTACAGGGAGCCGTATTTATTCTGCAGCCTGCTCAGGACCTTGAAGGAAAAAAAGAACAATCAGAACTAAGAAGAGGAATAATACAGGTGCTTAGCCTGAGAAAAAGCTCTGATGAGGCTAATCACTGCGCTGGACATCCCCGTCAAGTGACCTTTCACTCTGTGCTTGAGTTCATCTGAGTAACAACGACATCAACAACAATTGCAATTGCTAACATTTTCCAGATTCTTGATGTGTGTGAGCACAATGCTAGGTATTACATCATGCCATTTAAAAACCTTTATAACACCACCCAGAGGTAGGTGTTTTTAATCTTATCTTTTAGCTAAGAACATTGATGCATCCAGAAGTAAAATAAGTTGCCCGGTGATATAATAAATAGCAGAGTCAGAGTCTAGATCCAAATCTACCTGTAGACCTAGTACTCTCACCAGTTCGTTGTCCAGACACTTTTAAGCACTAGGGATATATGAGGTCCCTACCCTGAAAAATAGAAAACGAAGATCATGGCATCTGGTCCCNCAGAGGCTTAACCAAAGAGAGCAAGATAGTCATGCAATACCAGAGGTGGGTGGGGCAAGAACCCTGGGAGCAGTGAACAGACAGGGGAAAAGCCTCTTTACTGTCTCATTTCCCAAAATGAAGAACTCAGTATTTCCAGACACAGACACTTACACTTATATTGGTCTGGGAAGACCACTTGTATGACCTGAAAACACCCTCAGCAACATGGAAAGGAATCACCATGTCATCATTAACTTGCTAGCCATTTGGTGAGCAACCATAGAAGGTGATCCTCCAGCCTCAGCCAAGCTTCAGACACCTCCAGTCACAGCCAATATCTTGAGTCAAACCTCATGATAACAAAAGTAATGATATGTGACTGTGGCTCTAACACAAGTCAGACTCACCCAACACAGCCATTCCCCAAAATCCTGAGCAATAATACAAAATTTTGTTACTTTAAGCCACTGAGTTTTCTGATGACTTGCTGCACAGCAGTAGATACTTTAAAGAGTCAGTAAGGGTTCATTGAATTAGTCAATGAATATCCAAAGAAATAATAAACAATTAATGTCTTTGGAGGATATACACACATCAAGAAAACAACAGAAAATTAGTGATGTTGCCAAGTACCTATTTCTCTCTCTCTCTCTTTTTTTTTTTTTGGCTAAAATGTCTCTTTTTATTGAAGTATAATTGACTTCAAAATACTGCATTAGTGCCGAATACCTATTTCTAATTTTGCTTTAGTCATCTGCAATGTAAAGTTTGGTATCACTGTGGTCTGTGAAAGATGTTTTGACTTTTTTGTGTCAAAAATTATTAAAATGTTCCAGCAAAAGTGTCAATCCCAAAGCAACCTTCTTCAATGTAAGATACTACGACCTAATACCAGGGACAATAGTGAAAACTCATTTATGTCAGAGCTGGCAAGTACTGCTTTTCTCATGCATTTAGTCCTGTTCGTGGGTGGCCCCTATCAGAAGTAGTGTGCTGAGAAGGATTCTGAATCCAAATCTGGGCTTAGCAAAAAACAGTTCTTTTGGGGTGGGGGGTGGCATGTCATGGGGCATGTAGGATCTTAGTTTACTGACCAGGGATCAAACCCAAGCCCCCTACAATGGAAGCACAGAATCTTAACCACTGGACCACCAGGGAAGACCCCAAAGGGTGTCTTTTTTGGTTAGCAGTGCTGTCCACTTTGAGTATGGTATAGGCAGTACTATGCTGATAAACAGTTTCTCTGAAAGATAAAAGAAAACCCTTATTTGCATCATCTGCCAATTTCCATGGTGTAAATACTCTCACCATAGTGAATTTCAAGCTACCAAAAGTTTAACCACCAGTTCACAAAGTTAATAAGCAACCCTCATGAGGTGGTACAAGCCAGTTCCGACACACCATGGGTGCATAAGGAAGCAGCAGCAACTGGCGTGTTACCTGCTGAACCTACATAAGCACATCCATTCAACGTCTTCCATTTTAGGTAAAGAGCTCCACCACCCTCATTCGAGTCATGTGGTCACTGAATCAGGAAGAGACATCACAAACCATCCAGTCTGCTTAACCTCTCCATGCCCCAAATACTGATTGCTAGGTTTACCACATCCACGTAAGCAACCAAACAACACCAGGGAAATGTGGAAAGGAAACAGAAAGTAATTCGACCAACACTGGGCTTCCCTGGTGGCTCAGTGACAAAGACCTGCACCGCGGGCCAATGCAGAAGACACAGCTTTTAACCTCTGATTCCCTGGAGAAGGAAATGGCAAACCGCTCCAGTATTCTTGCCAAGAGAACCCCATGGATGGTCCACGGGGTCGCGAAGAGTAGGACAGAACGTAGTGACTGGAAACAGTAAAGACCAACATTACAAGCCCACATTCTCCCTCCCAATGAGGTTCCAGATTCTTTCTGTTTGATTCTAATTCCAGCCCATCTCTTCATCACTCTTACATATTCATTTACACAGTAACTATTACTGCTTCATGAAGAAGAAATGTCTGTAGGGAGAAGGGGAAACCATCAGTGAATGGACAACATGAAAGCTTAAGCAAAGTTAAAAAGCTGATGTTCTACACTGCTGTACTTAAAATGGATAACCAAGAATGACCTACCAGAACGCACAGGGAGCTCTGCTCAATGTCACGTGGCAGCCTGGATGGGAGGAGAGTTTCGTAGAGAACGGATAAGTATATATGTATGGCCGAGTTGCTCTGCTGTGCACCTGAAGCTATCACAACATTGTTAACGGGCTATACCACAATATAAAATAAAAATTTTATTAAAAATAGAAGCTGACAGTTTTACAATTCTGTAACCAAGGCAAGAAGGTTGTGGAAAAGAAAGAACTGCCAGTCAACGTTAAAGCTCTAATGTCCCACCCATTTTTATTTCTAACGAACTGTAACAGGATTTTTTGAATTAAGTACATTAAGTACATTCTATGCAAAAATCAAGTTCTTAAAAACATAGAAATTATGAATCTTGAATTTTAAAACGAAAAGACTACAAACAACTCACAGAAATCTTATCCTAAACTATAGTCTCTGAGGAAGTCAGATGTGTGAGACTTCTGGAAAAAAGAAAAAAATTAAAAACTCCATCATCTAATAACAATGCCTACCAATAACCATTATAAGTAGAATGTTTCCTACTTTATAAAGGAGGGCTATTTTTATCATAGACCTATAAAGCGTTTCCATTCCATTTCCTATTGCTGACACTCTTAGAAACGTGACATCAGTTCAGTTCACTCAGTCGTGTCCGACTCTTTGCGACCCCATGAATTGCAGCACGCCAGGCCTCCCTGTCCATCACCATCTCCTGGAGTTCACTCAGACTCACGTCCATCGAGTCCGTGATGCCATCCAGCCATCTCATCCTCGGTCGTCCCCTTCTCCTCTTGCCCCCAATCCCTCCCAGCATCAGAGTTTTTTCCAATGAGTCAACTCTTCGCATGAGGTGGCCAAAGTACTGGAGTTTCAGCTTTAGCATCATTCCTTCCAAAGGAATCCCAGGGTTGATCTCCTTCAGAATGGACTGGTTGGATCTCCTTGCAGTCCAAGGGACTCTCAAGAGTCTTCTCCAACACCACAGTTCAAAAGCATCGATTCTTCAGCGCTCAGCTTTCTTCACAGTCCAACTTTCACATCCATACATGACCACAGGAAAAACCATAGCCTCGACTAGGCGGACCTTAGTCGGCAAAGTAATGTCTCTGCTTTTGAATATACTATCCAGGTTGGTCATAACTTTTCTTCCAAGGAGTAAGCGTCTTTTAATTTCATGGCTGCAGTCATAGAAAGCTAGAAAAGTCATTCTGTTTTCCTGTCCAGCATCGCTGCTTGGAGATCTTTTCTTCAATCTTTTCTCCATGCTGAAAATGTTATGACTCTTAAAGGTGAGACTGAGAACCTGACTAAAACTGGGTGTTACAATAAACTTAATGGCACCAGTCTAGTTAAGATTTATTTTTCACACTTTCCCCTTGGATTAACTTGGGATAAGTAAGTGGGTTCATTTCAAAGTCTTTCCTCTGGGTCTCAGATTGCAGGGGGAAGTAAAAATTGGAAGAGATGGTTAAATGGTGCCAACTATTGACTGGATAGTGGTCTCTAACCCAACACATTAAATCCCCATCCCCTCCATACTCTACCCCCAAAGGTAGAAGACAGAGGTTTGAAGTCTTATTTCTACTTAATGACCCCACCATTCCCCAATCAGAACCATTTTTGATTCCTCAGAAAAACAGCTGTGGTAATGACCATATTCTCCAGCAGGAAGACGTCAGTGTTTGAATCCCAGTTCTGATGGTTCCTAGCTGTGCACCCTTGGACAAGTTACTCGGTCCTCTGAAACTCAGTTTTCCAATCTGTCAAATGACATAATAATAGTATGTCCCTCATACAGCTTTTTGGAGGATTAAATGAACTAATGTATATGGAGCGCTTAGAACAATACCTGATTTATCACAGGAACTATGTTAAGCATTAGTTCTTATGCCAACTCATTCCCAAATCAGATTAACATTTGACTTCCTAGCGCTGTATAGTCTCACTGCTGTCCCACTGGCTCAAGACTTTTCTGCCAGCATTACACAATACAGGGGGAATTGCCAGGAAAAGTGGAAATCCTTCCTGCAGCACTAGTTTCCCTTTCCAGTTATTTTAGCCTTCTAACACCTTGTGAAATCTCCCCATACCTTATCCCCTGATTGAAATGCCTGGTGTGATTACTGTTTTCCCAACTGAACTTTCATCAGTAGAGCCTTGATGTTAATTTAAGGACTCTCGCAATGTGCGTCTTCACCTCTAGCTCTGGTCTATTTCAACCCGCCTCAAACATCACTGTCTGATTAATCATTCTAAAGCAGAACTGTGTTTGCATCACTCCCTTGCAAAAGTTTTCTAAGAATCTCCATCACCCAGAATCGTAAACAACCAAGCATTCCAGAGACCTACAAATTATGACCAACGTATCTTCCAGGCATATCTCCATTTGCATTTCTCCCCGTGTTTCTGTGTATGTGATTTGTGCATGTACAAATCAAGCTGTCCCCTTGATTTGATAGCTCTCTCCCCCAAATCAACCAATTCTGCTCCTTCAGGGACTTCCCAGGTGGTCCAGGGCCTAAGGCTCCATGCTCCCAATGCAGGGGGCCTGGGTTCAGTTTCTGATCAGGAAACTAGATCTCACATGCTTCAGGTAAGACCCGGTACAGCCAAATAAACAAATAACAACAAATGTTAAATAAATAAAACTGCCCATTCAAGTGTCATTTCCACTGCTCTTTTGAGTTACTCACTATAAGGGAGGCCGGTTGCTCTGTCGTGAGAATATGGACAGTGAGGAAATGGTCAGTAGTCACAAGAGTGGATTATCCTGAAAGTGGATCTTTTCGCCTACTTGAACCTTCAGATGACTGTGGCCTTTGCCAACACTTTGACTGCCAACTACCCTAATTCAGAACCACCTAGCTAAGCCAGCTCTGAATTCCTCACCAACAGAATGATGAGATAAAACAACAGCGGTTCATTCAGTCCCTATTTGGGAGGACCTATTTATTACTCATGAATAGATAACTATAATAAACCATGTCCTTTATTCCAATAAATTAAAGTTATTTGTGTATTTCTGGTACAGTCCTTCCTCTAATCCCCCGACTAGATAGTGAGTTCATCAACATGGCTTATGATTCATTTAGCCGTGTGCCCCCGGAAGTGATCAACAAAGTGCTTTGCAAAAAGCCAATGCTCTCCAAGATAATAGAATGACCTCCTTTTAAGAATGTAGGCTCTGGTACCAGGCATATATATGCGTTCAGAATTCAGCTCTACCATTTGCTAACTGCGTGAACTTTGGAAAGTTACTCAACCTTCTCTAAGACTCAGTCTCCTTGTCTATAAGTTGGGGATAACAACAGATCCACCCCATAGCTGTGTTCAGTGCAGGGCTTGGAACAGCACTGCATTCTCTGCTCAGCATGTTTCCACAGATGCGAGAGGCTCCCATCCTACTCCCATAAGCGGGTGACACCGGGGACATGTTTTTAAGCTCTCTCGTCATCCCTCTTCTGGGCCCCTTCACACAGCCCTTTCACACAAGAGGAGCAAGTGTTTATTTGGTGAGGCTGATAGAACATGACACTGAATAGTGGCTATTCGATGGTCCTCATTTGGGATGTCCTAGACGCTCCTCTTTCTCACATCTGTGAATATGTGAGAAGGCACTGAGAGTATACATTCTGTGTCCTGATCCCTGGAGAAAATATAATTGGATCAGGGTCTAGAAATTGGCTGAGAGACAGACTTGGAAAGTCCATCTGTCTATCACTATTTCTCTTTCCCTCCTTTACCCCTTGTATCTTACAAGCTGCCTGCCCAGGACGCCCAGGTACCTTGCTGCTGAGCTCATCTTTCCCACAGTGGGGTAACATGATCTACATTGGGGGAAAATCACAGGCCCTGTGATATTCTATAACACAGTTTAGAGATTAAGAGGGCTAATGTTGTATTCTTCTAAATTTTATTATGGACATTTTCAAACATGTACACATCAGAATAGTACAATGTGCCTTTCACCTAACTTCAGCAATTTATGGCCAATTTCATCTTAGAGTTGCACTTGAATTCTCTTTCATTCCTTGCAACTATTTTCAGTTGTCTAAAACCTTGAAGGAAGGGATAGTAATTAATTGGCACTCTCAGACTTCTAAAAAGGAAGATTAAATGACAGTGTTCAGGAAAGTAACCTGGGACATAATAAGCTTGTGAAATATATCTGCATTCATAATGATGACAAGCCATCAGCAGTATGGAAAGCAAGTTCTGACCAAGCTGACTTACAATGGAATAATGAGGCTCATCCTTCTCATTTGATTATCAGCTGGATTCTAATCCTGAGGGCAGTGGAAATTCACTGGGTGAAAAACCCAGGAGAGCTTAGTTACTTAAATTCACCTGCAGGCTTTGCCTTTAAACCACAGCAACTCTTTCTCACCCCGATCACTTACCTCCAGCCTGAGTCGCTGGGATACCATGCCTATGTCGATGCTGACAAACACTATGCGATTGGACCCATCCGGCTCCGCCATGATGAATGCACGACTGTACAGCCTCGTGAGGATGCCCCGTGCATACTGACCAGTTTTGCCATAGCCCATCTAAGGAGAAAGAGAGCATCAGACCACTCCTCACTTCTTCTCATTCCCCTGCTACCAGAAGCCAGGCACAACCCCATAAGAGACTACGCAGGCAAAGAAAAGCAATCCACGTGACATCATGCCTCTAAGTGAGACAGGATATGTGTTTTCAAGAGTAAAGACAACATCACATGCACAAAAAAAGTCTTTACTGTTCCATGTGCTGCTGCTGCTGCTGAGTCACTTACGTTGTGTCTGACTCTGTGCGACCCCATAGACGGCAGCCCACCAGGCTCCCCACGTCCCTGGGATTCTCCAGGCAAGAACACTGGAGTGGGTTGCCATTTCCTTCTCCAATGCATGAAAGTGAAAAGTGAAAGTGAAGTCGCTCAGTCATGTCTGACTCTGAGCGACCCCATGGACTGCAGCCTACCAGGCTCCTCCATCCATGGGATTTTCCAGGCAAGAGTACTGGAGTAGGGTGCCATTGCCTTCTCCACTGTTCTGTGTAGATAGACGCAAAGTAATGGCCGGGTTGGAAGAAGCTATTCGCTGGCCTGTGGACAAGGCAGGAGCTGGTGTGACTTGGGAACTAGGTTATAATGCTGGAGACCTTTCAGGGTTTTTCTGTTCTTTGAAACAGGATCTTTCCTCGAGCCTATGTAAGGTACTACAGAAGGAAATACTTCCTCAACTATCATCCTGCATTTCCAGGAATACCCTGAAGACTGAAGGCCTCTTCACTTTGGTTTCCTGGTGTGTGGATTTTGTTTGTTTGTTTGTTTTCTTTTCCTGAAGAAAATGGTTTCTTTAGAACACAGTTATCTTTACTGAGGGTACCTCACCCTGCTTTTACAATGCTGTCCCTCCCAATGTTGTAGCCCACCAAATACATCAATCTGAAACTCCTTCTCTCACCATGTCACAAAGTGTACCCGTAAAGCTGCACCCAGGTCTCCAGCATGGTCCCTCTACTGCTTGTCTTATCCCTCAGGCTCATTTAAAGTTTACATTCCAGAGTCACTTTTCAGAATGGACAACAAGGAATAATTTCTAGAATCTAAAGATTATTTGGTTGGAGGGGAAAAAAAAATCCTATCAGGAAATCTCATGCTCTGATTACCTAGGAAAGGGTAGCTAGAAGTGTGTGTCTAACATCACAGCCAGGAGGCTGCATGCCAGCAGCCCACAGGCCACCTCTGGCCCCAAAAAGGGTTTTACTTGGCTAACACAGTGTTGGCCCACACCAGATTTCCGGTTTTAACTAGAGTTGCTTACATTTTCCAAGAGAGAGATTTAAATCCTCAGATTTTCAATCCAGAAACTTTTTCAATCTCTCTGTCTCTCAGTCATGTCTGACTCTTTGTGACCTCATGGACTGTAGCCCGCCAGGCTCCTCTGTCCATGGAATTCTCCTGGCAAGAATACTAGAGTGGGTAGCCATTTCCTTCTCCAGGGTATCTTCCCAACCCAGGGATCGAACCCCAGTCTCCCACATTGCAGGCAGATTCTTAATCTGTGTGAGCCTCTAGGGAAGCCCTGGCTTCTCTTTAAAAAACTGGAAGGTGAGACAACCCTAGTTTCTCACTCTTACATGGCAATGATCAGCTAAAACCACTCAAACTTTCTAGTTGTACCACAGTTCCCACCACTTTCTGTTGCCCCCCACACTTAGGATTTACTAGACATTTATCTTATATTGGCCTGCTTCAGTCATTTAGGGTACCTGCCCATCCCCTGCAGTATCAGAGTTTGCCCACTCTGCCACTTTCATTCATAAAAAAGGGCCAGTTCAGTTTACAAGGGAGCTGTGGTTAAGTAAAAAGTCCCTCTTGCTTACAGTACAATATTCAAAATGTTAGATAGCAGTGAAGTCAACACAAATGGAGAAGATTAAGACATAACAATTAGGAATAAACGCAGGGTATTGAACAAATAAAACCATTTGTTTCACAGTCTCTTCAAGGATCCTGTGATTTACCTACCAAATTGATATCTGACACTTGTCCTGTGCAGTCAGCTCGCCCAACACCAATATGGTAGCCACTGAAGTTCTGAAACAGGGTGGGCTCTGGGGTGCTGGGTGTTGGAGATGTCTGAGTAGTTGTGTGGCTCTGGGAGGGTGTTGAGTTTTGAGGGGCTGCAGAGCCCTGGGTAGCTGGAGGGCTCTGGGTGGATGGAACACCTGAATCAAAAACCAAAATAAGATATTTAAGAAACAACATTTTAACCCACGCACTTGGCCACAGTTAAGACACACGGATTCAGCTTCCTAAGGAAGAATCTCTGTATGTTCTCTTACATTCAAGATACACTGTGAGAAACATCTCAGGAGCTTGGTTTATATCATAATCCCAAGGAAATCTTTTTCCTGGCTCAGAAATGTTTCAGCCTAACAATAAAGGTCTCTGACAAATGTCCTTCGACTTCTCCCTCAGGCTGTTCCTGTTAAACCTGGAGCCCTTCACTCACTCACCTGGCATTTCTACTCCAGCCAAACAAATCAGGCACCAGGTTCCTGGCACAAAGTTTAAACCCGGCCTCTGGGTTCTAATATTCTCTCCATCCAGAGACCTTACTCCTCTCCGTTTTACCAGTCAATCTCCACTACATTTTAGAGTGGTTCATTTCCACTCTACCCAAATCCAGCTGAACTCCTTACCTCCAGAATATAACCCCAACTGTCTCTACCCTGCTCTAGATGTTTTATTCTTTTTTTTTTTTTGAAGTACTTAGAACTGTATTTTTATTTTTATTTTTTTAATTTTATTTTATTTTACTTTACAGTACAGAGTGAAGTAAGCCAGATAGATGTTTTATTCTTGCTGCTGCTGCTAAGTCACTTCAGTCGTGTCCGACTCTGTGTGACCCCATAGACGGTAGCCCACCAGGCTCCCCCGTCCCTGGGATTCTCCAGGCAAGAATACTGGAGTGGGTTGCCATTTCCTTCTCCAATGCATGAAAGAGAAAAGTGAAAGTGAAGTCGCTCAGTCTGTCCGACTGTTAGCAACCCCATGGACTGCAGCCCACCAGGCTACTCCATCCATTGGATTTTCCAGGCAAGAGTACTGGGGTGGGGTGCCATTGCCTTCCCCGGTTTTATTCTTAATGCAACCTAAATCTTTTATTCTCAAAAGATCTTCTAGATCTTTTATTCTTAATGCAACTTAAATTATTGTATACTTGCTAATACAGTCCCACCTTATGTTAACTGTTCTCATATCACCATATAGGTATGCACATTAATATATATACCCTATATTAACATCACACACACACCCCAATATAAGGGAGGCAAAATGGGATAGAGACTAAAAGGGCAGATGTCAGAAACAACTGGGGTTTGAAAATTAACTCTACCTTTACTAGCTGAATAAATGATTTAACATATTATACCCCAACTTGTTTCATCTATGAAGAAAAGTAACATATAAGTTTCTCAAAACATGAATCATCTCCTACTTACTAGGGTTTATAGACAATTAATATCTTAATACATAGTCAAAATTTAGAACAATGGCTGATGGCTGACACATAGCTTCAGTTTTATTTACACATTTAGACATCTTATATATTTCATTTTGTCTGTTTCTACTTCAGACAACAGCCAGGGTTGGTCAAAGCAACACATGTCAGCGTTACATGCATCAGTGGTTAGAAAGGACTTAGGCAAGAGATTAACAGCAGACTTCTTCTCCTGCCTATTTAGGTCACCACAGAGCACTGAGTAGGGTTTTCTGTGCTACACAGTGGGTTCTCATTAGTTATCTATTTTATACACAGTAGTGTTTATATGTTAATTCCAATCTCTGGACTCTAGAAAAATGATAGAGACGAACTTGTTTGTAAAGCCCACCCTTTACTTTGGTCAAAGCATTCAATCCCCACCTGTCTTTTGTACTGTTTATTAGTTATTGTTGTTCAATCACCAAATCATGTCTGACTCTTTGCAACCCCATGGACTGCAGCATACGAGGCCTCCCTGCCCCTCACTATCTCCTGAAGTTTGCCCAAGTTCATGTCCGTTGCATCAGTGATGCCATCCAGCCATCTCATCCCCTGATGCCCTCTTCTCCTCTGCGCCCAATCTTTCCCAGCATCAGCAACTTTTCCAACAAGTTGTCTGTGCGCATCAAATGATCAAAATACTGGAGCTTCAGCATCAGTTCTTCCAATGAGTATTACATTGGGAGATTTCCCTTAAGGGTTGATTTCCCTTAAGATTGACTGGTTTGATCTCCTTGTTGCCCAAGGAACCCGCAGGAGTCTTCTCCAGCACCACAGGTCAAAGTCATCAATTTTTTGGTGCTCTTGCCTTCTTTACAGTCCAGCTTTCACAACCATATGTGACCATTGGAAGACCAGAGCCTTGACTATATGGACCTTTTTGGCAGAGTAATGTCTCTGGTTTTCAATACACTGTCTGTCTGTCATAGCTTTCCTGCTGAGAAGCAATTGTCTCAGGAGGAAAATCTCAGCAGTTTTATTAGGTATATAACCTATCAAAGAAGAGGTGCCATCAAAGGCCTGTGGACCTGATTGCCTATAAATGTAGCCTAGATAGATTCTAAAATCTAAATTAGTTTCCAACATTAAAAAAAAAAATTGGAAGGCATCTAAACTACCTCCCCCAATTTCTAGCTTTCATTGAAAACTTAGGAGAGTTGAGTCCATGTGACAACATGACAACAAACGGCACTCAGGAGGGCCTGTGGACCCTCTTCACCAGAAATACACCTGCCCCCACCATGGGCCACCTCCCCTCATTTATGGAACTTGATTGACCTTCATAGGATTTGAGTTCAAGATCCCTTCTCTAAAGTTTCACAGACTAATTGACATTCAGCAGGTCTTTCCTTCTCCTTTTGCCTCCCAGGAGAAGATGATGCCAGAAAGAAGGCAAAGAGAAAAAGAAGAGGCTCAGGAGTAACTGGGCCTTGAAGAATCCTAAGCTGTACTTAGATCAATGGAAAAGTGAAACAAATAAGTGCATGTCAGAACACCACACTGGCTATTTGGGAGCAAAGGTAAACTTGATAAAAATTGCTATCATTGCATAAAGAGCAACTAACGGAAAGGTTAGATGACCATCCCTTGGTGCTTAAGTACACAGTGAACTGCCCTGTTATCAGCAGACACTGTTTCTTGCCTTGGTGTTCCCCATAATGAAGAAATTTCCTATTGGCTAGGAATAGCATCTGGGGAAGGCAATGGCACCCCACCCCAGTACTCTTGCCTGGAAAATCCAATGGACGGAGTAGCAGCTTTTCAGCACAGTGCTCATCTGGGAAGCCACCACCTGTCATCTGGCATTGACAACAAAGCTAAAACATATATGTACTCCTAGGATACATCATGCTGCTTTCATTCACGGCAGTGGTACTCTCTGTATCTTGGTCTAGGCTGAAGTGTTTCTGCCAACAAGGATAACTGATGCACCCACATGGCTTATACTTGTGAGAAAGCTGGCTGCAGTGAGGGCCATACTTTGTGGCCATGGGCAAATAACTTGTCAACGAGAAGGTGAAACACACAACTCTGGCCCTTAAACCTCCTGTCCTAACTTTTGATTTCTACCCAAAGAGAAAACAACATGCAAAAGGAGATTGGCATCTCTGATCTAAAGCCAGGCATTTGTACAATTCCTCTCTTCAGTGATTAGAAGGATCCCACGCATTTTGCAAACCCCAAGTCAAAGGATGACGATAAAGAGAATGCCATTGTGTGCTACAAAAGCAGAAAATGTCCTTACTGATGCATGAAGACATTTTAGGCCTGGAATTCATCACAACTCAGAGGGACTAGAGAAGCTTCATAAATATGCAAATTATGCAGATTCACATAATGCAGCAGGAGAAAGTATAATATGGTCACAAATTGGGTTGTGAGGTCTGGTATCAGAGTTCAAATCTCACATCTGCTGCTTACTAGATGACCCTGGGAAATTATGCCTGACACTGAGCCTCGGTTTCCCCATCTGTAAATAGGGATGTGACGATGATACTTTTGGTACCTATCATATAGTTTTTATAAAAATGAGATGATGCAGTTATACTTTGTTACACGGAATGTAGTAAGTGTTCAGAATGTTAGCATTTATCAATTAGGTTCTAAAAGAGCCAAGGCTCTGTGCTCCTCACTGGCCTAAGAGAGTTTATATGAGACTAGTATTCAAGAATCACAAATCCAAGGTGGGAACTTCAGAATCTATTTTCTTAACCTTCAGGAAGCTTGCGTAGTAAGGTGGGACTGGAGTCCCAAGCCTTGGGTAAGATGGTGCTACCCCCCAAGAGCTGTAAATTGGCAACAATCAGCTGTGTTTATGGCCCAATTTTTCATTTCAATTTGACTTAGTCAACAAGATGAAAGATAAAAGGTGACAATTTATCTGTAAAAATAGAACCTATATTTACAAATATAAAATTTCAGGCTTCCTTTCAAAATATTCCATAATATATGGCAACACTGAGCCAGCATTCCTGTGCGCCAAGAGTTCTGTAAAGCTTATTAGCTGCTGTTCCTTTCAATGGGGCAGCCCTTCTGCAACCTGCCACTGTCTGTACCCAGTGAGCCTTATCTATATGGTCTTTGCCATCATTTTATTTTGCAACCCTTGGACTAAAGGTTAATAATCGGTCTAACAGCGAACACTTCAGAGGTAGTGCTGAACTGGGAGTGGGTGAAGACTTTGAAACATCTCGTACTTCCTGGTTGTTAGGCATTCCTCAACCATTTATCACCACTGCAGTCTCACCACCACCGGTAGGGACATCTTCAAATTTAGGGCAAAACGACTTTCACTCTCAGCCCTGAGTCAGAAAGTACATCTAAGATGTGCATCTAAAATTTTGATAACTCAAAGAAGTTTGCTAGTCAGTTGCTGTTTGTTTTCAGTAGCGGACTTCAGACCTTGTAAACCTAGTTCTTACTTAAAGTTTTGGTTCCTCTGAGCCTTCCTGCTAGCTGAGATAGCACAAAGAAGGCCATTAAAAATGGTCCAGACTGGCAGCTAGACCCCTCAACCCTAAAGCATGTATATGCAGATCACATGTGGAAATGCAGCTACCTGGTAAGAGCCTATTTGATAGACATGATATGAAATATGTATATGCATGTGTGTATACAGGTTTTTTTTTTTTTTTTGCTAATTTTGCTCTGCTGAACTAACTGTCACCACTGACCTTTCACATAAGTCAACAATAGCACTTGATTTAACATTAGAGTTTACTTCTTACGTGGACTACAGTGATATATCTCATGTATTTCACCACTCTATTTAGTACCCAAAATTACCACCAACATATTGGGTTGGCCAAAACGTTCATATAGAAAAACCTGAATGAACTTTCTGGCCAACCCAATATTACCCTTTTTTTTTCAATGCACTATCCTTTAAAAAATGATTAATATCTGAATTTAAACCTGACAGCAAATGCCTTATACGTCTCTTCAAAAGGTAAATGTGCTTTGGAGAGCTGAACCCGTGATGATATTTTAAAGGACTGTTATACTTCCGTGGTGGTCCTGGGGTAAAAAAAAAAAATCTGCTAGATAATGCCAGGGGCCATGAGTTTGATCCCTTGGTCCAGGAAGATCATACCTGCTGTGGAGCAACTAAGCGCAAGTGCCACCTGCACTCTAGAGTCCATGAGCCGCAACTACTGAGCCCAAATGGCCCTGGAGGCTGTGCTCTGTAACTAGAGAGGAGCCCCTGCCCACTGCAACCTGAGAAAGCCCACTCACCACAAAAGGTAAATAAGTAAATAAATGTGTAAAAATAGAGAACTGTACATTTTCAAATGCTTCCCACTTAATCCTGCAAGGTCAATGGGAAGGCACTAATGGTCCAGTGGCATGTCACTTGCCATCTCACCCTGAGGTCCCCTATTTTTCAGGACTACAATAGTAAAAAGTAGTGTTTTGGCAAAAAGGGTTTCCAAAGCTAAGAAAACCAGGTGTAATTAAGATCCCTGAGACAAAATGATTCAAGATCCCTCCCTCCAAGAAAATGCAGACATTCTTACCGACTCAACCACTCAGATGAACTTGTGGGTCCTGGTAAAGCAAATGGTGGCCCAGAATCTTGTCCCCTGTCCCTTGGAACGCTGTTCAGTTGAGACTTCTCAGCACTTTCTGAAACCTACCGAGGAAAGATCTTCACAGTCATGTCCAAGCAAGTTAAGAGTTCTCATTAACACAGTTTTGTGGGTTTGGTACTTGGAAGAGATTGGCATATTGATAACAAATGGCTTATTAGCAAATTATCCCCTGGCACAGCCTGATACTGAGGAACTGAGCTGCAGAAGGCCTGCCAGGCTGAAGGTCATTTCAGATTTCAACACAACTCTTTCAGCACATCAGGTTCTGTGCGATAGCTCTAACCTGGATCACACATACACACAAAAAGTACCCGCTTTATTTATTTACCCCTGGTCATTCAACCAGTTTATCAAGAGGAAATGATAATGTATGCTGGAGCTTAGTGTGGGCTATGGGCCCCACTAGGCAACATTTACAACAATTTCAAGACATTTAATTTTTTTCACATCATTAAATTTTCAAAACATTATGACCTCATTTTTGTAAAATATACAATATTTACAATATTTTGCAAAATATACAATATATATAAAATGTATAATACTTATGTGTTGATCATAAAGACAGTAAAAAAGTATAGCAAAAAAATATTAAGAAGCAATTATCTGGTGAGAAGATCATGGGTGAGTTTTGTTTTCAACTTTTTGGTTCTTGGCATTTTCTATAATAAGCCATGTAGCTTTTTGTAAATATCTATCTCAGAGAATGTATCCTATATAACAGCATGAAGTTAATCAATGGCCCACAAAAGACACAGACAAGAAATAGACCAAAGTTCTCCTTCTTTCTTAGTAAATTCATGTTGTTCAGGAAGCAATTTGAAGACCACATAGGCTGCTAAGTTTTACACAGAGTTTTAAGAGATGCCAACTTCAAAGTTCTGATGGAAACATTAGAATTAAGTGCGTTCAGATAGGGCATTTAGTAATGTGTCTTAGCTAACTCTTTGCTACAACAGAGGGGAAAAGCTAAACTATGATATTAGATAAGATTNACAGAGTTTTAAGAGAGACCAACTTCAAAGTTCTGATGGAAACATTAGAATTAAGTGCGTTCAGATAGGGCATTTAGTAATGTGTCTTAGCTAACTCTTTGCTACAACAGAGGGGAAAAGCTAAACTATGATATTAGATAAGATTTTGTTTTCCCTTTTCATGTTTATTTATGTTTGTTGCTTGACACCAAGAATTCTGAGACCAAATCTAGCTAACTGAAAGATAGCTGGGGAACGAGAAAGAAAAAAGTTTACCAGAAGCCCAGAGGGAAGCTCTATGTGGCAGGAGCTATTTAATCGTCTCTTCAGGGCATTGCCCTCAAGATGGATGCATACCAACTGTGTTAGGTCTTTCGATTGCTCCACTCTGGATTTAGTACCTAAAAGACAGCACCTGCCTGACTTAGCTCAGATCATATACCTGTATATGTACCTCTCCATCCCCATATTCCATTGAGGGGATATTTAACAAGACCATACCCGAAGAGGGAAGGTTAGTTCTCCAAAATATAATCAAGGTACAACAAAAATAACATCCGCTAGTGACTTGGCATTAGACTTCCTTCTCCCATCCTTCTCTCTTATGGGGGAGGCCTTCTACACTGGCCCTTTGATCTAAAATGTGGTCTCTTCGGGACATCTTCAGCGATCTTTCTCTCTATAATATGGAGCCACGCCATGATCGTTCCCACTGAGTCTAGCAAGATGATCCACAATGGAGTCAGATAAGACCACTTTAACTAGGGTGTTAGAAGATAATCATGGCATAATATATCATTTCTCCCATACAACAGTTGAATGCCCAGACCAGACCACAAAGAACGTGAGAATCAAGGAGATTCCAAGCACTGTGACAGAGTCAGTGAAGGAAAAATGTTGGGCCAAGTGGATTTGTGGCATCCAGCAAGACACTAGGCTCCAACAGTTAGCAATAAAACTATCTCTGGGTGAGGGGAAAATGTAATCACTGTGAATATTTTGTACATGTATTTTATCTCTGTCTGAATGGCCACACAGCCATGATCATATTGTAGTTAGTACTCTGCCTTGTGAATGGCCAGATAAATCCCATTTGCTAGGATAAGGATGGCTATCTTTTTCAATTCATCACCCCAAGACACTCACTTATGTTCTACACATTTTACAGATGAGGAAACACACAAAAGTTAAAGGGTTTCCAGAACAGGAAAGGATGGCTAAAAGTGAGCATGATTAAATAATAATTATTCTAGGATGTGAACCCAGGTCTCCAGATTCCCAGACAAGACCTCTTGCTTTTCATCAAACTCTTGCTGTCTACCACATTCCCACCCTGGCCCTGGCATTCCAGCCTCTGGGGATAGATAAAGTCATGTGTTCACTCCTCATTAGCAGATGATGAAGCTGACCATGCCCTCTGTCTCTTAACATCCTGACACTGAGGGAGACTTTCCCAAGTGCTCAACTCCTAAACCATTTACCGATAGTTATTAACACTATGAATTCTCTTAATATTTTACTTATGTCTGTGGGGTAGGGGCCTTAAAATGTTTCATGCTAATTTCATATGCTCCATGCTAATGGTCACATCCTTTGCCATTCTTTAATTCTTGGAATAATTGAAGAATAACTTACTTTTAAAAGGAAAGTTATGACCAACCTAGACAGCATATTAAAAAGCAGAGACATTACTTTGCCAACAAAGGTCTGTCTAATTGAGGCTATGATTTTTCCAGTGGTCATGTATGGATGTGAGAGTTGGACTATAAAGAGAGCTGAGTGCAGAAGAATTGATGCTTTTGAACTGTGGTGTTGGAGAAGACTCTTGAGAGTCCCTTGGACTGCAAGGAGATCCAACCAGTCCATTCTGAAGGAGATAAGTCCTGGGTGTTCATTGGAAGGACTGATGTTGAAGCTAAAACTCCAATACTTTGGCCACCTGATGCAAAGAGTTGACTCATTTGAAAAGACCCTGATGCTGGGAAAGATTGAGGGCAGGAGGAGAAGGGGACGATAGAAGATGAGATAGTTGGATGGCATCACCGACTCAATAGACATGAGTTTGGGTGGACTCCGGGAGTTGGTGATGGACAGGGAGGCCTGGTGTGCTGCAGTTCATGGGGTCGCAAAGAGCTGGACATGACTGAGTGACTGAACTGAAGTATTTCATATAACACCCAGATTGTGGTCTCCATGGAACCTGATTCAAACTGTTTTTCAAAATTATGAGACAACTGGGAAAATGTGAACACTAACTAGCTATTTGGTGATATTAAGGGATTATTATTTAGAATGTTAGTGAGATAATACTTCTGTGATTACATATTTTTTGAAATTTTTATCTTTCAAATACATTCAGTATCAGGTTTTGTTTTTGGTTTTTTTGCAAAAGGAAACAATAGCAAAAGTGCAAAACTCAGATCAATGGATGGGTGACAGACAGAGAGGACAGATGGGAGGACCAGTGGAGGGGAAGTCAGCTGTGCTCTTTAATATGCCGGTGGACAGCAGAGAGGCAGTTTAAAGCCCTGCAGCAGATACTGTGGGAAAGTTCACTCCACACCCTTTCTAGGCCCGCCTGTGTGCAGAGGCTGGATCCTCATTTGCCTTGAACGCCAGATGTAGTTTAGGTTTTGCCTTTCAGAGGCACTCGTGTGAGATCTTGATTCAGAACTGAGCTACTTGGGGAGAGAGGGCATGGGACATCCATCTTACTAGTTTACGGCATGGCAGCATGACTCTGAGCTGCTTCCTTATTCCATGACTATGACCAAGACAGCCCATCCCTAACCAGACCAGTTCTGCAGTTTAAGTTGGTGGTGGCGGGGGCGGGGAGATGTTCCTAGAAGCTCAGTCTCAATTCTCTGGTTTCAACCTTCACAGAGATTCTGCAAGTGACCTCTCTCCCTTCATAAAGCTCTTTCTTCTTTAGCTAACAGGAGGGGACTCTGTTATCTCCAGTAAAGAACTCATCTAAGCTAAATCTCACAAGAATGAGTCATGAACCTCTTTGGAGAATATGTGCATTGGACACTGTGTACGCCAAGCCACCTCTGGGAACACTTTTAAAATTAAAATTGACGAGCAGTTTGGCACAATGAACTTTTCATTATGCTGGCAAAGAAATTAATTTTAAGTACACAGGGCTAACATAGTGATACCTTACCCCTTTATGGGTTTTACAAAGGGCTGAACAATCCCTTTGAACCCAAAAGCAGTCCCATCATCAACTAAGTGATGTTTTCACTTGTCGCAGCTGAATCTCGACCTCAAACCACAAGGAATAGAAGACAGAACAGAGTTCTTTCTGTTCCAAACTGGAGAGAATGTTTCTTGATTTCCTTACGTACCCGTCATATGTTAAACCTGAAAATACAACTAAGGAATGTTACTCCCTTCAGTTGGGAGCCCAAGTTCTATAAAGGAGGTCCCAGCTCTGACCACAGTGGGAGGAAGCCTGCATGTGATAGAGGAGCTCACCATAGCTCTCCTTCCCCTAGGAATTTCCAAACCCGTATTCCCAGGCATGTTCACAGGCCTCCCAGGTGGCACCAGTGGTAAAGAACCTGGCTGCCAGTGCAGGAGACATAAGAGATGTGGGTTCAATCCCCGGGTTGGGAAGATTCCCCAGAGAAGGAAATGTCAACCCAGAAAACCCCACGCTCAGAGGAGCCTGGCAGGCTACAGTCCATGGGGTAATAAAGGAGTCAGACACGACTTAGCTTAGTCAGAAGCAACTTAACATTCACACACGTTCCCAGCAATACTGACAGTCCTGCTTTTCTCAGACAAAAGGGTAGACAAACTATTCCAAGTCTACAGAGCTCCTCTTCACAAATATACCCCAGTCCTACTTTCAACACAAAGGGCAAAAGATAAACAGAAACACTGGGGGTATGGGAAAGATTGTAATTCGGAATCTAAAGATTGAGGCTTTTTTCTCAGTGATCTGTATCCCTCTAAGTTTCATTTTCCTTGTGTGAAAAATAAAGACTAACACAAAAATCACCTGATTAATATAGGTATTTTTTTAAGTTCTTTGCTAACTCTACAGCATGATGCAAATGAGTTATTCAATTGAATGTGGATGCCCAAGTGTGGCAGGTTCCGTACCTTTAAAACCTTATAGCACAGTCGTTTTCCTGGTGCATTCCTCAAGCTTGGTTCTATAGATCTCCCTACTAGAGTTTGACCTACTCAACCTTGGGGAAAAGGAGGTTTTTGCTATTTTCAAAACTTCCAGAGGATTTTAAAATTTAGATAAAATTGCAATTGTCAAACTTCCCTACTTCTCTACAGTAGGATAAACAGTGTGGAGCTATATAACTTGACAGAGCATTTGGAAATTTTTCTGATGATTTGTCTCTTTCCAAAACCACATATAAGAATCTACTGCCTTTGGCAGTGACAAATTTTACCTGTTTGCCATACAAGATTATGAAGGCCGATTGGAGGAAAGTGGGCTACAGCTGCATTTATCATGATGATTTCAGGGACAAAGGACAATATCTTTGATGTAATTTTTCCTTCCACATAAATCTCAGATGCATAGCATCTCCCACCTGTACTGTGCACGTGTGGGGAAAAGTACCTCACTGTCCTTTTCATTGCTGTTGAGGTTTTGGCTGCACCTCACCACATCCAGGATCTTAGTTCCCCAATTAGGGATCAAACTTGTGCCCCCTGCATTGGGAATGCAGAGTCTTAACCACTGGACCACCAGAAAAATCTCAACACAATCCTTTGATAGAACTTGGGGGAAAAAAGGACAAAGAGAAACAGAAAGCAACTTCCTTATCAAAGTCCCATGGGACTCAACGCTCTCTAGGGCCAATAGGAGCTTGACGCTCAAGCACATTGTCAGAATCTCCCTGGTGTCCCAGTGGTTAAGAATCCCCTGCCAGTGCAGAGAACATAGGTTCGATCCCTGGTCAGAAACTAAAAGTGCCACAGCTCCTGAGCCTCTGCACTTTAGAGCCCGCGCTCCACAACTAGAGGGCAGCCCTCCTCTGCCTTAGAGAGAAAACCTAAACAGCAACAAAGAGCCCATGAGCCAAAATGAAGACTCAGCATAACCAAAACTAAATAAAAGTAAATTTTTTAAAAAGAGAGATAATCCTTTTTTTTTTTTTTTTAAGTACACTGTCTTTCTTGTATTGAGCAGAACTAGCCTGAGGAGGAAGCTTGCCTGGTGAGAACTATTGTCTCCCCTGCCTGGAGCAAATGTACCTGAATCATTCACAGAGGATTCCATCCCCCCTCCCACCCACCACCCACCGTTGCCTTGGATCAGCCAAAACGCAAAGAGGAAGGAAAGCAGGCCATCCCCAAGCTATAGAGCAAATGCACGCCAATCTCATGCTCTTTCTTGCTGCAATTTGTCTGACTTCTTCCCAAGGATAACCCACTGAAGATCCAGGGGAAAGAAGGAAAAGTTCTTACTCATATGTTCTACCTGGAGTGATAAAATGTCTGCAGGAGAACTTAATATTGTGGGTTTGTCATCGATTTGGGATGGTTATAAGCTTAGGTGGCCTCTGTGATAGCCAGACTCAAATGGTATGGCCAATGAATTGAAAGGGGTATCTGTCTGATAATCCTTCCACTGTGTGAGGCCAGAACCAAGCCTCATTGTGAACCAGAAGCTGAGGAAGGCTTCTGATCCTAAGAGGCTGAGATTAGAGTAGGGAGGTCTCACTAGAGGTGAGTGGATTCCCCAAGAATCAAGGAGGTCGGCCTATGAAGTCAAAACCAGGCAGGAATCTCCAGCTTGCAGGAGTCAAAGGCAGGATCCATCAGATATGGAGTCAAGACAGGGCCAGGCAGGGATAAAATATAAGTTAAAGCAGATGAGACACAAATCCCAAAGGGTTAGCAGTCTTGTGTAAAGACCCAGATCACCTATAGGCAGCGTTTGTGACTCCATTTTGCACATCAGTAGATTAAGGAGATTTGCATGGGTTGAGCTGGCTAATCACACCAGCACAAAGGGTGACAACTTACTGAGCTGCTGCCGCGAAGAAATGTATTAAAACAGGACAAGGAGGACTTTTTATCTTTTTAAAATAATAATAAAAAATAAAATGAAGTTAATTTATGGACTCTCTGTATGTTCCTGACCTCTTCTAAAAACATGACACAACCTGCCTCATTTAATACTCATACTTCGAGGATGGTATTATTCCTATCCTTATTTTCCATTTGAATGAAAAGAAAAACAATCATAGAGAAGTTAAACAAATAGCCAAGAGTCCTACTGCAAGTAGGAGATGAAGCTGGATTCAAAACCAGATCATCTGTCTTCAGAGCCTTCCAGCTTGACCATCAGCTACACCATGCAATAAAAGTCTTTTACTATTAATAGTATTAACATACCTGATCTTCTTAGTGAAAGTGAAAGTGTTAGTGAGTCGTGCCTGACTCTGCAACCCCATGGACTGCAGACTACCAGGCTCCTCTGTCCATGGGATTTTCTAGGCAAGGATACTGGCGTAGTTTGCCATTTCCTTCTCCAGAGGATCTTCCCAACACAGGGATCAAAATCAGGTCTCCTGCACTGAGACTGGTTGAATGACCAGGGGAGACCAACCTCCTTAGGGTAACAATCAAATAATCCCTACAAAATAGTCAAAAGCACAGAGCTGGGTCTTCCCTGGTGGTCCAGTGGTTGAGAATCTGCTTTGCAATTCAGGGGATATGGGTTCGATCCCTGGTTGGGGAACTAAGATCCCACATGCCACAGAGCAACTAAGCCCATGCACTACAGCCATGGAGTCCATGGGCCAAACGAAAGGTCCCAAGTGCCGCAAGTAACAGTCGACACAGTCAAATAAATATATAAATATTTTTTTATAAAACCAAGGAGGTCAAATATTTAGACTCAGGAATTGTGAGAAGCGGTAAGGATTCTAAAATCATCTAGTCCAACCTCCATGTCATATAGATAAGTTACTTGCCCAAAGTCACTGTCACGAAAGGTCCCAAGTGCCGCAAGTAACACCCAACACAGTCAAATAAATATATAAATAAATATTTTTTTTAATAAAACCAAGGATGTCAAATATTTAGACTCAGGAATTGTGAGAAGCGGTAAGGATTCTAAAATCATCTAGTCCAACCTCCATGTCATACAGGTAAGTTACTTGCCCAAAGTCACTGTCATTGAGACTTCATACTCATCCATATCTGATTCTCCATTCCTCTGCAAACACACAGGAAGTTCACACTTTCCAGCCCTCTGGCAGTCATTTCATTGATCAATGGACTGGAGATGGCATTGACGGGTGTCATCTCTGGATTGAAGTATTAATGTGGAGGCATTTGAGAGCAAGTGTGAGTTCTCCATGATCTCTCTGCTGTGGTGACCCTGGTAACTGCATATCCCCCNTGCCTTCTCCAACTCTCAACTCTAAGACATGGCTAAAATGGGGAGGAAATATAAAAGGCTCCCAGGTCATAGAAACTTATGAGAGGAAATCCATGTATTTTATCCCATAGGAGAGTCTCTTCAGCTCATGCGGGGCTTGGTGATTTTTAATTTACATAAAATTCTAACTAACCATTCTTTGTCTTCCAATCACAGATTGTTTCCAGAAGCAGGCACACAGGTAGCAAAAGTGATGGCTGAAAGAGGGCTCAAATGAAAAATGACTCAGTCTATGACAATAGTCAGTGATCAGAGAAACAGCTTGAGTCATTTTTGTTTAATAGTCTGTAAGTCAGCAGAAGAATGTGTACCATATTTGAAAACATTTTCCTCCAAGATTTTTTTTTTTTAAGTTTGGGGTTTAAAAGAAAGAACTTCATGTTTTAAAGCTATTAAAAAAATAACAATGAAGATGGAGACAAAAACAAACAAATCTGTTTCCAAATGCTACAAGGTTTTATTAAGTAGGGATCTGGAGAATTTTTATTTTCTGCATTTTACTTAAACATTTAATTTTTGTGCTATGATCATGTATTATTTTTGTGTACAAAGATAATTTTTTTTAAAGGATGAATGTACGGTGTGAAAAAGTCACATTGAGTAACTAATTCAACTAGTTTAAAAAAATGGTGTCAATCCTGCTAATCTACTCTTGGATAAGGACATGCTTGTATGCTTAGCTGTGTCCAACTCTCTGCAGCCCCATGGACTGTAGCCTGTCAGGCTTCTCTGTCCATGGGATTCTCCAGGTAAGAATACTGGTACGGAAATAGTCTGTAAGTCAGCAGAAGAATGTGTACCATATTTGAAAACATTTTCCTCCAAGATTTTTTTTTTAAGTGTGGGGTTTAAAAGAAAGAACTTCATGTTTTAAAGCTATTAAAAAAAATAACAATGAAGATGGAGACAAAAACAAACAAATCTGTTTCCAAATGCTACAAGATTTTATTAAGTAGGGATCTGGAGAATTTTTATTTTCTGCATTTTACTTAAACAATTAATTTTTGTGCTATGATCATGTATTATTTTTGTGATACAAAGATAATTTTTTTAAAGGATGAATGTAGGGTATGAAAAAGTCACACTGAGAAACTAATTCAACTAGTTTAAAAAAATGGTGTCAACCCTGCTAATCTACTCTTGGATAAGAACATGCTTGTATGCTTAGCTGTGTCCAACTCTTTGTAATTTTTGTGCTATGATCATGTATTATTTTTGTGATACAAAGATAATTTTTTTAAAGGATGAATGTAGGGTATGAAAAAGTCACACTGAGAAACTAATTCAACTAGTTTAAAAAAATGGTGTCAACCCTGCTAATCTACTCTTGGATAAGAACATGCTTGTATGCTTAGCTGTGTCCAACTCTTTGTAGCCCCATGGACTGTAGCCTGTCAGGCTTCTCTGTCCATGGGATTCTCCAGGTAAGAATACTGGTACGGGTTGCATTTCCTCCTCCAAGGGATCTTCCTGAGCCAGGGATCAAACCAGCATCTCCTGTGTCTCCTGTATTGCAGGTGGATTCATTATTCACTGAGCCAATCTTCAGTTCAGTTCATTTCAGTCGCTCAGTCGTGTACAACTCTTTGTGACTCCATGAAATGCAGCACACCAGGCCTCCCTTTCCATCACCAACTCCCAGAGTTTACCCAAACTCATGTCCATCTAGTCGGTGATACCATCCAGCCATCTCATTCTCTGTCATCCCCTTCTCCTCCTGCCCCCAATCCCTCCCAGCATCAGGGTCTTTTCAAATGAGTCAACCCTTTGCATGAGGTGGCCAAAGTATTGGAGTTTCAGCTTCAGCATCAGTCCTTCCAATGAACACCCAGGACTGATCTCCTTTAGGATGGATGGCTGGTTTTACCCAAACTCATGTCCATCGAGTTGGTGATGCCATCCAGCCATCTCATCCTCTGTTGTCCCCTTCTCCTGCCCCCAATCCCTTCCAGCATCAGGGTCTTTTCAAATGAGTCAACTCTTCGCATGAGGTGGACAAAGTATTGGAGTTTCAGCTTCAGCATCAGTCCTTCCAATGAACACCCAGGACTGACCTTTAGGATGGACTGGCTGGTTCTCCTCGCAGTCCAAGGGACTCTCAAGAGTCTTCTCCAACACCACATTTCAAAGGCATCCATTCTTTGGCACTCAGCTTTCTTTATAGTCTAACTCTCACATCCATACATGACCACTGGAAAAACCATAGCCTTGACTAGATGGTCCTTTGTCAGCAAAGTAACGTCTCTGCTTTTGAATATGCTATCTAGGTGGGTCATAACTTTCCTTCCAAGGAGTAAGCGTCTTTTAATTTCATGGCTGCAATTAGCCAATCTTAGGCATCATCAAATGAAAAACACCACTGAAAATAGTTGTTTTTTTTTCTCCCCCTTGGAAACATGAGGCAGACAGTGCTCACCTGACTCCATCTTGGTCGAGCTCCTAACCAACCAGCCCATCAATGACTGGATCATGTGGTACTTTTAGAAAAACTAAGGCATCAACTAATGTAGTCAGGTCTAATGGAACAGAGC
>SJYX01019442.1:1611-15079 GCA_006410675.1 Oreotragus oreotragus
GAAGAAGCCTGAGCACTGAACAATTGATGTTTTTGAACTGTGGTGTTGGAGAAGACTCTTGAGAGTCCCTTGGACTGCAAGGAGATCCAACCAGTCCATTCTGAAGGAGATCAGCCCTGGGATTTCTTTGGAAGGAATGATGCTAAAGCTGAAACTCCAGTACTTTGGCCACCTCATGTGAAGAGTTGACTCATTGGAAAAGACTCTGATGCTGGGAAGGATTGGGGGCAGGAGGAGAAGGGGACGACAGAGGATGAGATGGCTGGATGGCATCATGGACTCGATGGACGTAAGTCTGAGTGAACTCCAGGAGTTGGTGATGGACAGAGAGGCCTGATGTTCTGAGATTGATTTAGTCACAAAGAGTCAGACATGACTGAGTGACTGAACTGAACTGATAACTTGGGAAACTAAATGGGCATCCAATTCCAAGAAGCACAGAGAATCTCATACAAGATTAACCCAGAGGGGAACATAATAATACATATTGTAACTAAAATGGAAAAAATTTAAAAAAAAGAAATAATATTAAAAACATTAATGGAAAGGCAACATCACACACTAGGGAACTTCCATTAGGCTGTCAACTAACTTTTCAGCAGAAAGTCTACAAACCAGAAAAGAGTGGCTTAATATATTTAAAATGATGAACTTGAAAAACCTACAAACAAGAATACTCTACCTGACATGGTTATTGTTCACGGAGAGATCAAAATACTTACAGACAAGCAAAAGCTAAAAGGGTTCAGTAGCGCCAAAACAGCCTCACAACAAATGTTAAGTGAACATCTCTAGGTAAAAAATAAACCACCATTACTAGAAACAAGAAAATTATGAAATGAAAAAGCTCACATAAAAGGAAAACATACAGTAAAGGTAGGAAATAGTTCACACACAAGCTAGTAGGGAAATTCAAAGACAAAACTAGTAAAATCATCTATATCCATAGTCATTATCCCAAATATATGGGATGCAGCAAAAGAAGTTCTACGAGGGAATTTTATAGCAATACAAACTTACTTCAGGAAACAAGAAAAAATTTCAAATATACCACCTAAACTTACACCTAAAGTGAAGTTGCTCAGTTGTGTCCGATTCTTTGCGACCCCATGGACTGTAGCCTTCCAGGTTCCACCATCCATGGGTTTTTCCAGGCAAGTATACTGGAGTAGATTGCCATTTCCTTCTCCAGGAGATCTTCCCTCCCCAGATATTGAACCCGGGTCTCCTGCATTGTAGTCAGACGCTTTACTGTCTGAACCACCAGGGAAGGCTCTTACACCTAAAGGAGGTAGAAAATGAAAAACAAACAAAACTCAAAATTAGTAGAAGGAAAGAAATAATAAAGACCAGAGCAAAAATAAGTGAAATAGAGACTAAAATGCAATAGAAAAGATCAATGAAAGTAAAAGATCTGATTGAAATGATAAACAAAATTGATAAACCTTTGGCCTGACTAATAAAGAGAACATATGAGAGCCCAAATCAGTAAAGGCAGAAATGAAAAAGGAAACCACAGAAATACAGAGGATCATAATATATTAGTACAAACAACTAAATAAGAATAAAATGGGCAAACTAAAAGAAATGGACAAATTCCTAAAAATGTACAATTTTCTAAGACTGAATAGGAAATAAATAGAAAGCATAAACAGACCAATTACCAGTAATGAAATAAGAGTTAAAAACTATCATTGTCAAATGATTCCAAATATTGCAAAAGAAGGAACTTTTTAAAACTCACTATACAAGGTCAAAGTCACCTGAAATCAAAGCCAGAGAAAAATATCACAAATAAAGGAAAATTACACGTAAATATTACTGAAGACCACGTGGCATCCAGTCCCATCACTCCATGGGAAATAGATGGAAAAACAGTGGATACAGTGTCAGACTTTATTTTTTTGGGCTCCAAACTCTTTTGTTGCAAAGAGTTGGACACAACTGAGTGACTGAACTGAACTGAACTGAACTGAACAGTAAGCCAATATGCGACATCATTTCTCCTAAGACCAAGAACAAAACAAGACTACCTACTTTTGTCACTTTTATTAAACATAAGATCGGAAGTCCTAGCCACAGTGATCATAAAAGAAAAAGAAATAAATGGAATACAGGTTCAAAGAAGTTAAACCGTCACTATTTGCAGTTAACATGATATTATACATAGAAAATTCTAAAGATGCCACTAGAAGAGCACCAGAGCTCATCAATAAATTTGATAGTGTTTCAGGATACAAAATTAATATACAGAAATCTGCTGCACTTATATACACTAGAAATGAGTTATCAGAAAGAAAAATTAAGGAAGCAATCTCATTTATAATCATATGAAAAATAATTAACTGCCAAGGAATAGCCTACCTAAGAAAGTAAAAGACCTATACTCAGAAATCTACAAGACACTGTTGAAAGAAATTGAAGATGACACAAACAGATGGAAAAATATACCTTGTTCATGGACTGGAAGAATTATTATTGTTTAAATTACCCTAAGGCAATCTACAGAGTCAATGCAATCTCTGTCAAAATATCAATGGCATTTTTTAACAGAAATAGAACAAATAAGTTTTAAAATTGTAAGGAAACACAAAAGAACTCAAATAGCCAAAACAATTTTGAGAAAGAACAGAGCTGGGGGAATCATACTCCCATATTTCTGACTATATTACAAAGGTTAAAGTAATCAAATCAGAATCTACCAGCATAAAAACAAAGATGTAAATCATTGGAACAGAATAGAAAGCTCAGAAATAAATCCATGTACTAATGGTCAGTTAATCTATGACAAAGGAGGCAAAAATAAACAATGGAGAAAAGCCATAAAAGTCTGGTGCTGGGAAAATAGGACAGCTACATATGAAAGAATTAAATTAGAACATTATCTAACACCAAATGTAAAATAAACTCAAGATGGACTAAAGACCTAAATGTAAGGCCAGAAAACATAAAACTCCTAGAAGAAAACATGTTTGGATCACTCTTTGACATATATCATAGAAATATTTTTTTGGAACTGTCTCCTAAACAGAGGAAGTAAAAGCAAAAATAAAGAAATGGTCTCAGCAAACTTAAAAGTTTTTGCACAGCAAAGGAAATTATGGAAAGAATGGAGAAACAACCTACTGAATAGGAAAATAACTGCATATGATATAACCAATAAGTTGTTAATATCCAAAAGATATAAACAGTTCAAACAACTAAGAATAGAAAAATCAAACATCCTTGCTCCAACCTTCCTACCCCTCCCTTCTAGATCATCACAAATTCACGTTGTACAGCAGAAACTAACACAACATTGTAAAGCTATTCAGTTCAGTTCAGTCACTCAGCCGTGTCCAACTGTTTGTGATCCCGTGAACCGCAGCATACCAGGCCTCCCTGTCCATCACCAACTCCCGGAGTTCACCCAAACCCATGTCCATTGAGTTGCTGATGTCATCCAACCATCTCATCCTCTGTCATCCCCTTCTCCTCCCACCCCCAATCTTTCCCAGCATCAGGGTCTTTTCAAATGAGTCAGCTCTTTGCATCAGGTGGCCAAAGTATTGGAGTTTCAGCTTCAACATAAGTCCTTCCAATGGACACCCAGGACTGATCTTCTTTAGGATGGACTGGTTGGATCTCCTTGCAGTCCAAGGGACTCTCAAGAGTCTTCTCCAACACCACAGTTAAAAAGCACCAATTCTTCTGCACTCAGCTTTTTTTATAGTCCAACTCTCACATCTATACATGACTACTGGAAAAACCATAGCCTTGACAAGATGGATGTTTTTTGGTAAAGGAATGTCTCTGCTTTCTAATATACTGTATAGATTGGTCATAACTTTCCTTCCAAGGAGTAAGCATCTTTTAATTTCATGGCTGCAGTCACCATCTGCAGTGATTTTGGAGCCCAGAAAAATAGTTAGCCACGGTTTCCACTGTTTCCCCATCTATTTCCCATGAAGTGATAGGACTGGATGCCATGATCTTCAGTTTCTAAATGTTGAGCTTTAAGCCAACATTTTCACTCTCTTCTTTCACTTTCATCAAGAGGCTTTTTAGTTCCTCTTCACTTTCTGCCATAAGGGTGGTGTCATCTGCATATCTGAGGTTATTGATATTTCTCCTGGCAATCTTGATTCCAGCTTGTGCTTCTTCCAGCTCAGCGTTTCTCATGATGTACTCTGCATAGAAGTTAAATAAGCAGGGTGACAATATACAGCCTTGACGTACTCCTTTTCCTATTTGGAACCAGTCTATTGTTCCATGTCCAGTTCTAACTGTTGCTTCCTGACCTACATACAGGTTTCTCAAAAGGCAGATCATGTGGTCTGGTATTCCTATCTCTTTCAGAATTTCCCACAGTTTATTGTGATCCACACAGTCAAAGGCTTTGGCATAGTAAACAAAGCAGAAATATATGTTTTTCTGGAACTCTCTTGCTTTTTCAATGATCCAGTTGATATTGTGCATGAGTACAGAGGTTGTGACGGCACACAAGCATGACTGAGAGGTGCTACCGCATGCCCGAGGGCAGGGGCAGTGGCCGAGAGGAGCTACCCCACATCAGAGGTGAGGACCAGCGGCTGTGCTTTGCTGGAGCAGCCATGAAGAGAGACCCCAAGTCCAAAGTAAGAGAAACCCAAGTAAGATGGTAGGCACTGAGAAAGGGAATCAGAGGGCAGACGGACTGAACGTACAATCACAGACAACTAGCCAATCTGATCACATGGACCACAGCCTTTTCTAACTCACTGAAACTAAGCCATGCTTTGTGGGGCCACCCAAGATAGATGGGTCATGGTGGAGAGGTATGACAGAATGTGGTCCACTGGAGAAGGGAATGGCAAACCAGTTCAGTATTCTTGCCTTGAGAACCCCATGAACAGTATGAAGAGGCAAAAAGATAGGACACTGAAAGATGAACTCCCCAGGTCGGTAGGTGCCCAGTATGCTACTGGAGATCAGTGGAGAAATAACTCTAGAAAGAATGAAGGAATGGTGCCAAAGCAAAAATGACACCCAGTTGTGAATAGGACTGGTGTTGGAAGCAGGGTTCAATGCTGTAAAGAGCAATATTGCATAGGAATCTTGAATGGTAGGTCCATGAATCAAGGCAAATTGGAAGTGGTCAAACAGGAGATGGCAAGAGTGAACATTGACATTCTAGGAATCAGTGAACTAAGATGGACTGTCATGGGTGAATTTAACTCAGATGATCATTATATCTACTACTGTGAACAGGAATCCCTTAGAAGAAATGGAGTAGCCATCATAGTCAACAAAAGAGTCTGAAATGCAGTACTTGGATGCGATCTCAAAAACGACAGAATCATCTCTGTTTATTTCTATGGAAAACCATTCAATATCATGGTAAAGCAATTATCCTCCAATTAAAACAAAAATTAAAAGAAAAAACAGCCCAACGAAAAAGTGGTTGGAAGTTCTGAATAGATATTTTTCTAACGAAGATATACAAATGGCCAACAGGCACAAGAAAAGATGATTAACACTATTAAAAATTAGAGAAATGCTAATTGAATCAATGAGATATTGCCTCACATTTTTCATATAAAAACCCCACAAATAACAAATGTTGGTGAGGTTGTGGAGAAAAGGGAACACTTGTATTCTGTTGGTGAGAATGTAAATTGGTGATGGCACTTTTAAAACATTATGTAGGCTCCTCAGAAAGCTCAAAATAAAATATCATATATCCCAGCTATTTCACTTCTGTGTATATAATTTAAAAAAAGACTAATCTATATTGCATCCCAATATTCATGGCAGCATTATTTACAATTGCCAAGATATGGAAACAACCTAAATGTCTATAGACAGATGAATGGATAAAGATTTGGTGTGTGTATATAAAAATATATATATTAGAATATTATTCAGCTATAAAACAAAATAAATTTTGTCATTTGCAGTAACATGATGACCTTTATGGTATTATGCTAAATGAAATAAGCCAGAGAAATGAAAACAAATGCTTTATATTACACTTAAATGTGAAATCTAAAAACAAACAAAAACAAACTAATGAATACAACAAAAAAAGAAGCAAGCTCACAGATATAGAGAATGAAATAGTGGTTACCAGTTGGGAGAGGGAAAGGGAGAGGGGCCAGATAAGGCTAGGAATTAAGAGGTATTAATTACTATGTGTAAAATAAATAATCTATAAGGATATAGTGTACAACACAAGGAATATACTAATATCTTATAGTAACTGTAAATTGAATATAATCTTTAAAAATATGAATCATTTTGTTTATACCTAAAACTTATATAATGCATATAAAATATACTTCAATAAAAATAAAAATATATGTATTTTGAGTACACATGCACACTTACACACAAGACACACATATATACACAAAGTTTCATGATATTAAATAGCTATTCAATAGGCTATTCATATATAATTTTCAATCAGTTTCTTGAAATATGTGTACTTAGATAGCATGTTCAAAAGCAGAGACATTACTTTGCCGACTAAGGTCCATCTAGTCAAGGCTATGGTTTACAAAATCACTGCAGATGGTGATTGCAGCCATGAAATTAAAAGACGCTTACTCCTTGGAAGGAAAGTTATGACCAACCTAGATAGTTGGTCTAGTTGGTTGGTTGCATATTAAAAAGCAGAGACATTACTTTGCCAACAAAGGTCCGTCTAGTCAAGGCTATGGTTTTTCCACTGGTCATGTATGGATGTGAGAGTTGGACTGTGAAGAAGGCTGAGCACGGAAGAATTGATGGTTTTGAACTGTGGTGTTGGAGAAGACTCTTGAGAGTCCCTTGGACTGCAAGGAGATCCAACCAGTCCATTGTGAAGGAGATCAACCCTGGGATTTCTTTGGAAGGAATGATGCTAAAGCTGAAACTTCAGTACTCTGGCCACCTCATGTGAAGAGTTTACTCACTGGAAAAAACTCTGATGCTGGGAGGGATTGGGGGCAGGAGGAGAAGGGGATGACAGAGGATGAGATGGCTGGATGGCATCATTGACTCAATGGACGTGAGTCTGAATGAACTCTAGGAGTTGGTGATGGACAGGGAGGCCTGACGTTCTGCGATTCATGGGGTCACAAAGAGTCAGACACGACTGAGCGACTGAACTGAACTGAACTGAATGTTACTTTTACTCAGCCTATTGTAATATAGCAAATTGCATTTATTTTTTTCATTAGACCACAAGATATTTCTAATATATTACAATAAATTCAGATGTTTGCAGAATACAACTAATGTAAATGAAAATAATTAGATTGTTTTTGAGACAGGATGGAATGCTAATTCATGAAAGCTTCATAGGTCTTATCCATTTTGGGTGTGAATTCAGGAGATCTTTACTTGACTCTGTCACTCTCCTAACATTATCTTCCTTAGTTATTTCAGTTGCCAAACTTCTTGCCTCATGACCTCCTGCATTCTTTATATCCTGTGGTTTTACCTAATTTGTTCTCTGAAGATCATCAGTGATCTCTTATTCACTAGCCCTAACTGCCAAACTCAAGCAAAACAAGAGTGTTCTTAAGCATTTAACAAGAACTGCTGATTGTCCTTGCTTTCTTGGAACTATTTGGTGAATTTGGGGTCACAGCATGTTCCTTGATCTTTTCAATGACTCCTTCTTTCTCTTTTCTTTCTCCCATTTCTTAAATGCAGGCAATTCCCAGAAGTCAGTCTTAGTACCCTGTGATTTCCCTTGGTGAAATCTCAATTCTTTAGATATTTTCTCTGTAGAATAATTTTCAAATCTGTATTCTAGTCCTGACATTGCATTTGAGCTCCAAATCAGTTTCTCAAACTGTCTCCAGAAATTTCCACTTGGAGGCTCTATTGCCAACTAAATATATCTGAAGCAAGTGCTTTTTTATTGTTTTTTAAAAAATACTATTTTTGTATCTTGATACATGGTATACTGCCTCTCCTAACTTTTCCCTTCCCTCTTCTTGAACTCTTCCTTAAACCCCTTCCACCAGTTTCTTTTGAAGTTAGAATTTATACAATTTAACATCTCATGAAAAATCTCAAAGTATGCTTTGAGAACTGCCATATTAATGATAGCAAATGCTCATGTAGCACATACTATACGTACCTGGAAAAATATTAACTCATCCAACCTCCAACAAACTATAGATTCAATTATTATTAATATATTTTAGCAAATAAGAAAGTGAAATCACAGAGAAGCTAAGTAACCTGCTCAAGGACACATAGGTAGTAAATGGCAGAGTTAAGACTGAAACTTAAGCAGTCTGGATTAAGAGTCTATGCCTTAACTACTACACTAAATAGCCATGGGACTGAAGCATAGTGAGGCAAAAACCAAACCTTTAGCTACATTAACCAATAATCAAATATAAAAGATGATCTTTAATCTGAAATTTTAAGAGAGCAAAAATAATATATAGTGGAGAAAAAGGAAAATAGTTTTCAGTAAAGGGAGAACAGAAAGTGAAAGTGAAGTCGCCCAGTTGTGTCTGACTTTTTGCGACCCCATGGATTATAGCTTACCAGGCTTCTTGATCCATGGGATTTTCCAGGCAAGAATACTGGACTGGGTTGCCATTTCTTTCTCCAGGAGATCTTCCCTACCCAGGGTTTAAACCTGGGTCTCCAACATTGTAAGCAGATGCTTTACCATCTGAGCCACCCCATAAACAGCTATAAAGAAAAAGACTGAAGTAGAAAGGGAGAAAGAGCTCCAGAAAGAATGAAGAGGCTGAGTCAAAGTGAAAACAACACCCAGCTGTGGATGTGACTGGTCATGGAAGTAAAGTCTGAAGCTGTAAAGAACAATATTGCATAGGAACCTGGAATGTCCGGTCCATGAATCAAGGTAAATTGGAAGTGGTGAAACAGGAGATGGCAATAATGAGCATCATTTTAGGAATCAGTGAACTAAAAAGGATGGACATGGGCAAATTTAATTCAGATGACCATTATATCTACTACTGTGGGCAAGAATCCCTTAGAAGAAATGGAGTAGCCTTCATAGTCAACAAAGGAGTCCAAAATGAAGTACTTGGTGCAATTTCAAAAATAACAGAATAATCTCTGTTCAGTTCCAAGGAAATCNGACCATTATATCTACTACTGTGGGCAAGAATCCCTTAGAAGAAATGGAGTAGCCTTCATAGTCAACAAAGGAGTCCAAAATGAAGTACTTGGTGCAATTTCAAAAATAACAGAATAATCTCTGTTCAGTTCCAAGGAAATCATACAGTATCACAGCAATCCAAGTCTATGCACCAACCACTAAAGCCAGAGAAGATGAAGCTGAACAGTTCAGTGAAGACCTTCTAGAACTAACATCCAAAAAAGATGTACTTTTCATCATAGGGGACTGGAATGCAAAATCTGGTAGTCAAGAAATACCTGGAGTAACAGGCAAGTTTTCCTTGGAGTATAAAATGAAGCAGGGAAGAAAGTAACAGAGTTTTTTCAAGAGAACACACTGGTCAGAGCAAACATCCTCTGTCAATGCAAGAGATGACTCTACACATGGACATCACCAGATGGTCAATATTGAAATCAGATTGATTATATTCTTCACCCCAGGGTGAAGCCTGCTGCCATGTATAGCTGTGCCTGCTGCACATGGTAATGACCTGCTCCAGGACCTTGCTTCAGAAATCCCTTATGGGTTCCATATTATTCAAGATGGTGGAGTAGAAGGACGTGTGGTCATCTTCTCCAGTAAGAACTCCAAAATTGAAACTTGATGCTGAACAACCATCAACAGGAGAATGTTGGATCCCACAAAAAAAAAAGGTACCACACACCCAAAAGTAAAAGAGAAGCCCCAAGAAGATGGTGAAATTGAAAGCTGCTCAGTCATGTCCAACGCTTTGCAACCCCATGGACTATACAGTCCATGGAATTCTCTAGGCCCGAATACTGGAGTGGGTAGCGTTTCCTTTCTCTAGGGGATCTCCCCAACCCAGGGATTGAACCCAGGTCTCCCACATTGCAGGAGGATCCCTTACCAGTTGGGCCACAAACAAAATGGTAGGAGGGGCAAAATCACATTTAGCATCAAGCCCCATACCAACCAGAGACACTCAGAGAGCTCAAACAAAACCTTGTGTATACCATGACCCAAAGCCCCACAGAGACTGAGCCAGGCCAGCCTTGGAGTGCCTCCTGTGAAGGAAGAGGTCAGCAGTGCCCTTCAGTGGGGACAGTGGCTCTGACTGCAACAGACCTGGGTCACACAGCATGCAGCATAAGCCCCCTTGGAGGAGTTTGCCATTAGCCTCACCATATGGCCGCCAAGCAGACAAGAGCCCCCAGGGAATTTGACTTTGCAGGCCAGTGGGACTTGATTACAGAACTTCCACAGGACTAGGGAAACAGACTCTTGGAGGACACAAACAAAACCTTTTGCACACCAGGAATCAGAAGAAAGCTACAGTGTCCCCACAAAAGACTGAGTCAGACTTGCATATGAGTGTCCAGAAGTCTCCAGTGGAGGCATGTGTCAACACTTTGACCTCAGGCCAAACAACAGGGAGGGAACACAGCCCTGCCCATCAACAGAAAATTGGATTAAAGATTTACTAAGCATGGCTCAGATAGCCATTTTGCTTTTTTGCATTTCTTTTCCATGGGGATGGTCTTGATCCCTGTCTCCTAAAAACCTTTTGCACACCAGGAATCAGAAGAAAGCTACAGTGTCCCCACAAAAGACTGAGTCAGACTTGCATATGAGTGTCCAGAAGTCTCCAGTGGAGGCATGTGTCAACACTTTGACCTCAGGCCAAACAACAGGGAGGGAACACAGCCCTGCCCATCAACAGAAAATTGGATTAAAGATTTACTAAGCATGGCTCAGATAGCCATTTTGCTTTTTTGCATTTCTTTTCCATGGGGATGGTCTTGATCCCTGTCTCCTATATGACTGCAGCCATGAAATTAAAAGACGCTTACTCCTTGGAAGAAAAGTTATGACCAACCTAGATAGTATATTCCAAAGCAGAGACATTACTTTGCCTACTAAGGTCCGCCTAGTCAAGGCTATGGTTTTTCCTGTGGTCATGTATGGATGTGAGAGTTGGACTATGAAGAAGGCTGAGTGCCGAAGAATTGATGGTTTTGAACTGTGGTGTTGGAGAAGACTCTTGAGAGTCCCTTGGACTGCAAGGAGATCCAACCAGTCCATTCTGAAGGAGATCAACCCTGGGTTTTCTTTGGAAGGAATGATGCTAAAGCTGAAACTCCAGTACTTTGGCCACCTCATGCAAAGAGTTGACTCATTGGAAAAGACTCTGATGCTGGGAGGGACTGGGGGCAGAAGGAGAAGGGGACGACAGAAGATGAGATGGCTGGATGGCATCACGGACTCGATGGATGTGAGTCTGAGTGAACTGGGGGAGATGGTGATGAACAGGGAAGCCTGGCATGCTGCGATTCATGGGGTCACAGAGAGTTGGATATGACTGAGCAACTGAACTGAACTGAAGCATGGCCCATCTCATCACCACAGTTCAGTTCAGTCACTCAGTCGTGTCTGACTCTGTGACCCCACGAATTGCAGCACGCCAGGCCTCCCTGTCCATCACCAATAGGAGGGATTGGGGGCGGGAGGAGAAGGGGACGACCGAGGATGAGATGGCTGGATGGCATCACGGACTTGCTGGACCTGAGTCTGAGTGAACTCAGGGAATTAGTGATGGACAGGGAGGCCTGGAGTGCTGCGATTCATGGGGTCACAAAGATTCGGACACGACTGAGCAACTGAACTGAACTGACCCCATCCTGTCATCCCTCCCTGGTTGAGAGGTGCCCTGGGGGTGTTAAATCCCTGGCACTTTAGGGCTGCCTTGCTTGTTATGGCGGGTCAAGTGTCCAGGACACTGGAGAACTCCAGGGTGGAAAAACAGAGGGAAGCAGGATCTGAGGGGGGTGGGGAGCGATCAGGTCACTAGAAACTTCCAGGCACTATGTTCATTGGCTGCTTAGAGAGCAGAACTGGCCCAGGGACATGGGGTACAGTAGCCAGGACCCTGAGACTTCCAGCCAGCAATAGCACCATCCTCAGAAATGGCCTGACGCTGTTTACCCAGCTGAGCTGTTAGTTACCATCGCGGGCTCTGTTATAAATAGCCAAACCCTGTCTCATCTCCAGCCAGCAAAGCAACCCCAACTTCAAGCTAAAGGCATAATTTATACAGTAGCCAGGACCCTGAGACTTCCAGCCAGCAATAGCACCATCCTCAGAAATGGCCTGACGCTGTTTACCCAGCTGAGCTGTTAGTTACCATCGCGGGCTCTGTTATAAATAGCCAAACCCTGTCTCATCTCCAGCCAGCAAAGCAACCCCAACTTCAAGCTAAAGGCATAATTTGCTGCAAATTAAACTTAATGAGATTAATCATGTTGACTTTTTAAAGTGCTTAGAGATAAACACACGATTAGGTATTTCAGAAAATAAACCTTGCCATTGTGTTTCCTGAAAGAATTGGGAGAGAGGAGGCTGACATGGGAATCAGAGAAACCATGCTGGACGAGGGGAGGAAGGAGACCGCAGAATCCATCTGAAGATGCTCTTGGACCACTTGGGGGGTGGATCCCAGGCCAGCTTCTGGGAGAGCAACTTAGCAAAACATATCCAAAGCCTTAAAAATATCCATACCTAGTGTTCCGCTAAGTCCCCAAATCTATCATAAGGAAGCACTCAGATGGAGACAAAGATTTCCATGAAGAATCAGTCATCATAGGGACATTTATAACAAGCTTATTTAGGTGGGAACTGTCTGTCTGCCTGGGGCTTCCGAGGTGGAGCTAGTGGTAAAGAACCCACCAGCCCGTGCAAGAGAAGCAGGTTCGATTCCCGGGTCAGGATGATCCTCTGGAGGAGGGCATGACAACCCATTCCAGTGTTCTTGCCTGGAGAATCCCATGAACAGAGAAGCCTGATGGGCTATTGCCCATAGGGTTGCAGAGTGGGAACATGACTGAAGCGACTTAGCAGGCACACATACACACACAGCTCTCTGCCTCACAACGGAGGATTAGCTATCTCAATTATGGGACAAACACATGAGGGAATGTAATGTAGCCATTAAAACCCAGACAGTCAAAAACTAACTCACCTGGGAAGATGTTCATAAAATAGAGGGAAAAAGAAAAGCAGTCTATACATCTGGGTAGAAAGTATACTCTAAAGATACCCAGGAAAAAAGAAATCCCAGGAGGAACTGTGCAAGAATACTAACAGTGCTTAATTAATTTTTAATGTAATGGAAAAGCACAGCCCTGTGGGGCTCGTTCGTCTCAATATTCTGTAGTAGCATCACATCCCTCCTGACACTGGCTGGATGTGTGGGTTTTTCCCACATGGAGCAATTCCCCAACACCAACTGGGCAGCCTACACTTTAACGCAGTTCTGATACTCCCTACCTGGAAATAATGTCAGATTCTATAGGTTAAAGGCTCAGTCCCACAAAACTGCATGCCCCCACC
>SJYX01019442.1:20373-46838 GCA_006410675.1 Oreotragus oreotragus
TGCTGGGAAAGATTGAGGGCAGGAGAAGAAGGGGACGACAGAGGATGAGATTGTTGGATGGCATCACTGACTCAATGGACATGGGTTTGGGTGGACTCCGAGAGTTGGTGATGGACAGGGAGGCCTGGTGTGCTGTGGTTCATGGGTTTGCAAAGAGTCAGACACGACTGAGTGACTGAACTGAACTGAATGAGATGGGAATTGGTTCTAATTTACAGATGAGGCAACTGAAATTTGGAAAGGCAAAGTAGACTAAGGCAGCACAGATAATAACAGAAAAAGAAAATGACCTGAATTCAGATTTGTCTGGTTCCAAAACTTGACTTCTGTTTACTCCACCCACAGCCCTGAGAACTGACCTCTGCTGGGCTTCTCCAGTGGGGGCAACGTGTCCTCACTGGGAAGTTGCTCCATCTTTGGTCACTACTGACAACTTTCCCGTGCCCTCACCCATAGGTCCTGGTTCTGATGTTCGGGGACTGCAGAATGGGCTCAATTTTTGGTCCATGTGATGGACTTCCTGAAAGTGGAGGTCAGCCCTTGGCTCCATCTGAGCTTTTTCTTTTTGAAGGTGAATGTTCCATTCTTTCCATAACTTCACATGTGAATGGTTGCTTCTCATTGCCCCCTCTTCCCTTGAATCCTCCTGGACTTTTATGATCTTAGCTCCCTGGCCTTCCTGCTTCCATTTTTTCCCCCAGCAGCTATAGTGATTTTTCAAAACAAATCAGATCCTGTCACTTGCCTGCTCAAAACTCTGTGGTGAATTCCTTCAACTCTAAAAGTAAAATCCAAGCTCTACCATGGCCTCTGACTCTAAACAACCATCCTTCTGCTGACGTCTGATGCTTATCCCAGGCCTGGCTTCTCTGGTGGCTCAGATGCTAAAGTATCTGCCTGCAGGAGACGCGGGTTCAGTCCCTGGGTTGGAAAGGCCCCCTGAAGGAGAGAATGGCAACCCACTCCAGTATTCTTGCCTGGAGAATCCAATGGACAGAGGAGCCGGCGGGCTACAGTCCATGGGATCACAGAGAGTTGGACACGATTGAATGAGTAACACTTTCAAGCCTTACCTCCTACCCATCAGTCCCTGGGTTGGAAAGGCCCCCTGAAGGAGAGAATGGCAACCCACTCCAGTATTCTTGCCTGGAGAATCCAATGGACAGAGGAGCCGGCGGGCTACAGTCCATGGGATCACAGAGAGTTGGACACGATTGAATGAGTAACACTTTCAAGCCTTACCTCCTACCCTTCCCTTCCCCTGCTTGCCGTGCTCCAACCACCCCGGCTCTTCACTGTCCTTGAGCACATCACGCTCACTCTTGCCTCAGGGCCTCTGCACCTGCTGCTCCTTTGACAATTATCACACTGCTCATTCTCTTTCTTACTTCAGGTTCTCTGTTCAAATATCAGTTCAGTTCAGTCGCTCAGTCGTGTCCGACTCTTTGCGACCCCATGAATCGCAGCACGCCAGGCCTCCCTGTCCATCACCATCTCCCGGAGTTCACTCAGACTCACGTCCATCGAGTCCGTGATGCCATCCAGCCATCTCATCCTCGGTCGTCCCCTTCTCCTCCTGCCCCCAATCCCTCCCAGCATCAGAGTCTTTTCCAATGAGTCAACTCTTCGCATGAGGTGGCCAAAGTACTGGAGTTTCAGCTTTAGCATCATTCCTTCCAAAGAAATCCCAGGGTTGATCTCCTTCAGAATGGACTGGTTGGATCTCCTTGCAGTCCAAGGGACTCTCAAGAGTCTTCTCCAACACCACAGTTCAAAAGCATCAATTCTGTGGTGCTCAGCCTTCTTCACAGTCCAACTCTCACATCCATACATGACCACAGGAAAAACCATAGCCTTGACTAGATGGATCTTAGTCGGCAAAGTAATGTCTCTGCTTTTGAATATGCTATCTAGGTTGGTCATAACTTTTCTTCCAAGGAGTGCTACTGCTGCTGATAAGTCACTTCAGTCATGTCCGACTCTGTGTGACCCCATAGACGGCAGCCCACCAGGCTCCCCCATCCCTGGGATTCTCCAGGCAAGAATACTGGAGTGGGTTGCCATTTCCCTCTCCAATGCATGAAAGAGAAAAGTGAAAGTGAAGTCGCTCAGTCTGTCCGACTATTAGCGACCCCATGGACTGCAGCCCACCAGGCTACTCCGTCCATTGGATTTTCCAGGCAAGAGTACTTGGGTGGGGTGCCATTGCCTTCCCCGTTCCAAGGAGTAAGCGTCTTTTAATTTCATGGCTGTGGTCACCATCTGCAGTGATTTTGGAGCCCACCTCCTTAGAAAGGCCTTTCTTGACCACCGTCTCTAATACAGCTGCCTCATCTCCAGTCTCTTCTCATTCACTTTTTTCCTTCCTTTCAGAACATATCACTTCCTGTGTACTTAGTGACTCAGTAGTGTCTGACTTTTTGCGACCACATCGACTGAAGCCCACCAGGCTCCTCTGTCCATGGGATTCTCCAGGCAAGACTACTGGAGTGGGTTGCCGTGCCCTCCTCCAGGGGATCTTCCTGACCCAGAGATCGAACCCAGGTCTCCTGCACTGCAGGCAAAGTCTTGACTGAGCCACTAGGGAACGGCTTCCTAGGATACACTTATTTGGCTATTACCTGTTTCCCCTACTGGAATGCAAGCAGCAGGAGAGCAGAACTCTGTCCACCTACTTCACCTCTATATCTCCAGTGTTTAGAAGAGACTTTAATACTTAGATTCTCATAAATACTTCTTGAATTAATTAATCAGTGTGACCTTGATCACATGCCATTTTAAGCCTGGAGGCCCTGCCTTTTGGCAAAGTTCAGCTTATTCATGAGTTGAACAGAATTCCCTAGTCCCTTTTTCTAGACTCCATATCTCTATTTACACGGCCTAAAGGGCAGCAGGATGTGCACAGAAGTATGTTGGCTTTGGAATCAGTTAAAATGAGGCTCAAATCTCAGCTCTGCCACTTGCTTCAGTTATTGTTTAGTTGCTAAGTTGTGCCCAACTCTTTTGCGACCCTATGAACTGTAGCCTGCCAGGCTCTTCTGTCCATGGGGTTTCCCAGACAGGAATGCTGGCATGGGTTGCCATCTCCTTCTCCAGGGGAATCTTCCTGACCCAAGGATCGAACTTGCATCTCCTGCATTGCAGGTGGATTCTTTACCACTAGGCCAGCTGGGAAAGCCCCTGCCGCTTCCTAGCTTTGCTTTAATTAGCTTTTCTGAGCCTCAGTCTTCCTTCATGTAAAATGCTATTAATACAAACCTTGTGAACTTTTGCAGAGGGAGAGAATGTGAGTACATAGTGCAGGGTAAACATTTGAAAACTGGTAGCGCTTACTGTTGTTGTTATTGTTAAACTAACCAGGTTTGGGGCCTTCCATCTCTTGGGAACAGCCTGGGTTGGGGCTGGACTGGATGGGTGGGGTGGCGTGGAAGGAGAGAGCAGATAAGGGACTTGTGATGTGAGAGACATGTCACCTCGTAGGTTCGCTCTGCGCTCCCCGTCAGTCTCATCTCAAGGCCTGTCTCCCTCCCCTTTCGAGCTGTGGATCTAGTTGGCACTGCATGTTTAACTCACTCCTGCATATTAAATCCCATCATATGAGTCTCAATCTGTGATTCTGGCCTGCGGGGGTTTTCTTTCCCATTCCGATCCAACACACTTGCTTTTCTATCAAGAGCCTGTCATCTGCAAAGCTGAAGAGCCTGCCTCCCCAGTGGGGTGATTGCTAATGATGCTGTCGATCTGTGTGGACTGAAGGCTCCTGGGAGGCAGGGATTGCACTGACATTCTCCTATAAACCTGAGACTGGTTCAGAGGGGCTTGCTGGGGTGGCGGGGTGGTGGGAAGTGATGGTGTAACGGAACAAGCTGGAGGTTCACAATGAACAATAAATTCTTTTTTTCTTTTTTTGAAATTTCTTGCATTTATTTTTATTTTATTTTACTTTACAATACTGTATTGGTTTTGCCATACATTGACATGAATCTTTTGTTTAGATGAAAGGGATGTCGTTGTTTAGTTGTTAAGCCATGCCTGACTCTTTTGTGACCCCATGAACTGTATCCCCCCAGGCTCCTCTGTCTACAGGATTTCCCAGGCAAGAATACCTCAGTGGGTTGTCATTTCCTTCTCCAGGGGATCTTCCTGACCTAGGGATTCAATGCATGTCTGCTGCATTGGCAGGTGGATTCTTTACCCTTGAGCCACCAGGAAAGCCCAGGTGAAAATATATTAGATCCTAAAGGCTTTAGAATCCTCTGGTCAATGGGGAAACTGAGGCAGAGAGCATCAGCCAATGTGAGAGCAGAATCAGTACATCAAAGAGTCAGTCTTTATTGAAGAAAATGAGGCCCAGAATGAGGAAGTGTCTTTTCCAGGGCCGCACAGTAAGTCTGTGACTGAGCCTGCCAGCTGGCCCACTCCTCCTCCCACTCCAACCCCTGAGGAAACCTGGGACTTGGAATGGGCTGGACTCAGGCCACTGGAACCTGTGGCCCACTTTCAGTCCCCCATGCCCGGTGGGGGTGTGTTGATTCCTGCTGCGTTTGTAGATGGAGCCCCTTCAGCACGCCTGGCATCATATAAGGCCCTTAATCACAGTTTCATCCAATTCTAACATGATGGCTCCCATTTTACAGATGAGAAACTGAGGCCAAGGGAGGGCAGCTAACTCATGCAGTCTCAAGGCTCATGGGTGGGAGGCCTCTCGCACTTGTCCTGCCTGAAGGATTTTCACAGCACTGACCAGCTGCTGCGGGGAAGGCAATGGCACCCCACCCCAGTACTCTTGCCTGGAAAATCCAATGGACGGAGTAGCCTGGTGGGCTGCAGTCCATGGGGTCGCTAACAGTCGGACAGATTGAGCGACTTCACTTTCACTTTTCTCTTTCATGCATTGGAGAAGGAAATGGCAACCCACTCCAGTATTCTTGCCTGGAGAATCCCGGGGATGGGAGAGCCTGGTGGGCTGCCGTCTGTGGGGTCACACAGAGTCGGACACGACTGAAGTGACTTAGCAGCAGCAGCAGCAGACCAGCTGTTGACGTTCCATCACATGCTTGTCTGCGTATCGCAAACCGTGCCCCCTCAACCCCAAGAAAAGCTAGGTGAGAGGACTCTCTGCCTGTCTTGTTCATTTCAGTATCCCTGGTGCTCAGGATATGGCAGGGGTTCAAACATTATATTTAAATAAATGAATGGATCTCTTGGGTTCCTTCCAACCCCATGACTGGGAAGATCTGAAAACCCAGCCTAGGCTCCCAGGCAGTGCCACGCACTGACCCTGCTCCCCATCCTGACCTCGTCCTGCTGGGTGGGCTGGCATCTGCCTTCTCTTGTCAGTGCTCCAGCCCCGGGTCTCGACCCACTTGTCCATGTCTCTCTCCCTCTCCTGATGCTTTTCTCCTAAAACCCCATTCCCAGAGCTGACCTCAGCTTTCCTCTTGACTCAAGAGGCTGGCATGGGCTCCTAGACCCTTGCCCTTGATTTGTCTCTTGACTTGCCCTTTGTAATCATGAGAGGAGCAGGGCAGAGAAACGAGGGACCCCTCCCAGTTCACCAGCTTCCCCTTCCCTGGGACTTTCTGAAGGCGCAGGTGCAAGGCTTCCTGGCAGCTCCTCGAGACCAGCGCTGGCCAAATTCTAAAACTTAATCCTGGGCACCCGATGGGGGTCCCCGCAGACTTGACCACTCCAAACAGAGCCCAGCTGGCCCCCCGCTGACAAGTTCAGGGCAGTCTGAGAATCAGAATCTCCTGGCTCCTGGGCTGATTTCAGGTGACTGGGATCAGGGGCCACAGACCCTGGGCGGGGGCACAGGGCTACCACAGCAGCTTGTCCACCCAGCACCAGGGAGCCCTAGCCTGACCCTCCCTGGCTCAGAGACAAGCAGGCTGTCCGTGTGCAGAGGGGCACGCGGAGGAGGACTAGCAGCCTTGATGCCCAGAATGGAGGATCACTGGAGGGGAGGGGATCACCCACAGATCTGGTCCCTGGGGAGATGGGTGGTGTAGAGGGGACACCCCTGTGTCCTCCCCTGCAGACCTCAGCCCTGCTTCCTTTCCCTGGGATTTTCTCGGCTGAGGTTGAGGGGTCCTAGGGTATGCTTTGCTCTAGCCCTCGCATCAGTCAGGGCCGCAGGGATGTAGCTGTTGGGGTCCCCACTGTGGAGATCAGGAAGGATGGGCCCATGTCCATACACCTTCTCACAGACACAGTCACATGCAGGCACATGCACACACATACACAGACATGTAGACATGTAGATGCCACGCTCACACATGCATCTCTCTCTCTCACACACACACATACACATGCACACAAGCCCAACCTTTGGAATTGACTCTCCACAACAGTGCGGTCATTCCGAGGGTTAGTGTCGGTCAGTGTTGGGGACCTGTATCTCCTTGTAGCAGGCCTACTGGTGGGGATGTGGCCTCTCCCGACAGGCAGGCGTCTAGGTTTGCAGAGTAGGTGCAGATGTGTGCCTCCTGGAATGGGAAGGGAGACTAGGAGGCTGAGAGAGGGGTCTGGAGCTGGAAATTTCCCAAGAGGGCACAGGGCATCAGGAAGAGGATGGAGTAAGCTCGAGTTTGGGGCAGCGATGCTACTCTGAGGTGGAGTACAACCGGGATGATGGCAGGTTAGGCCGATTCTACTGCATCCAACCTGGCCCCGAGCTGGATGATCACAGCAGGGATGTTGACAGTTGCGTCCCAGTGAGTCCCTAATGCACCCCGGGCCTTTACATCCACCATCTCCTATTTCCTCCGTGACAACATGGTGGGAGGTGTGTAGAAGGAAGGAGCCAAGGGAGGCCCTGGTGAGGGGTCCCAGCTGGACGGGGCCAGGCACCTCATATTCCTGCTTGAAGCCGTAGCCCTCGGCCGTCTTCATCTGGTTGATGTGCTGCAGGAGGTCGGCCACACGCACTGCGGGGTGCAGCTGCCCCGTGTGATACGGGGAGCCCTTCCGGCCACACGGCCGCCGTGGTGAGCCCCCCAGGAGGCTGCTGGCCTCAGTGACCCCACTGCCATGCTGGTCTCCTGCAGCCAGAGAAAGGGAAAGGGGGCTCCTGACATGCACAGGCCCCAGCTGGGGGAACCCCACATGGATTCAGGGGGGCCGTGGGAGGGATGGGAGCACAGCCAGCGTGGAGGATGCCCGGGCTGTTGCTGGAGCCAGGCAGCTGGCTGGGCCTCCCTGGGTGACCCTGGATGAGCCCCTTCCCTGGGGCATCCCAGTCTTCCCATTGGTAGAATGAGGGGATCGGGTCATGTGCTCTCTGGGGGCCCATCTGGCCCAGCCCTGTGGCTGGGATCCCTCGTCCCCTCACCCTCCCAGGCTCCCCAGCGAGGGCCCCCTCTGTAACTTCACTCACTGCCTGCAGGGGCCAGCGCTCAGCAGAGCCCACGACATCCCCTCCTTCCTCCCCCTCTTCCAGGGAACAATCTGAAACACTGACATCTCCCAGCAATCACCCCATTCAAAGACAAGCAAGTTCCAAAATTAGCTGCCACTGCCACTCCCTCCACGGATGAACAGGAAGCACCTGAATGGAGGTGTTTATCAGCAGAGCCCACGACATCCCCTCCTTCCTCCCCCTCTTCCAGGGAACAATCTGAAACACTGACATCTCCCAGCAATCACCCCATTCAAAGACAAGCAAGTTCCAAAATTAGCTGCCACTGCCACTCCCTCCACGGATGAACAGGAAGCACCTGAATGGAGGTGTTTCTCTCGCACAAGTGTTTCCACTGTCAGCCTGTGCGGCAGCTCAGCCCATGGGGAGCAGGTGGAGAGGTTCACGCTGCCCCACACCCGGGAAAACCATCCCCTTCCCTCAGACAATCACTCCCTGGCTCTCCTGGCCAGCCTCCCCCAAGGACATCCCACCGAGGTCCCCAAGATCAGGCCCTGGGATCGAGGAACAGCCCCGCTCAACCACACCCAGCTTCTGACACTCACAGAATTGCAGGATTCACCTTGCGCTGTTTTTTTCCTTCTCAAGGATCGCAGTCCTGAGCTGCCTATTGCCCAAGATCTGAAAATCGTTGTCTCACACATGCCGCCCTGTGATATGGTTGCTTACAGGGGGAGGGATGCCCGCCCGTGGCTCCATAATGTCCAGAAGTTCCACTGAGGCTTGGAAAGAAGTTATTTCCAAAGGTAGTGTTTCCCAAAGTGTGTTCCAGAGAACACAAGTTGTGCAAGATGGTTAAGTGGTAGTCCACTTAAAAAACAAACGTTCAGTTTTTTTAAATGAATCTGGAAAATTTTGGGTGAAACAAAATGAAACAAGTCTGTTCCCTGCAGGGCATCTCAGGACTTGCAGCAACCTAACATGCATTGTGATTTTCCAGGAAAACCAAAGTAGTGACATTCCGTAATTCCTTTTTTCTCCAAGGAGGTTTTTGTTTGTTTGTGTATGTTTTCACTGGGCTTCCCTGGTGACTCAGCTGGTAAAGAATCCGCCTGCAATGCAAGAGACCTGGGTTCAATTCCTGGGTTGGGAAGATACCCTGGAGAGGGGAACGGCTACCCACACCAGTAAGCATCTTTAGATTAAAGTGTAATGGGGTGATTAAAAGCAAGGGATCTGTTAAGACATGCCTGAGTTTGAATCCCAGTTGGGCCACTTCTTGGCTGTGTATCCTTGGAAAAAAGGCTAGCCCTTCTGAGCCTCAGTTTTCACGTGTCAAATGAGGATAAAGTCATCACTATCCTATAGAGGAACTACAATTATTAAATGAGATGATGCACGAAAAACACCCAGTCTGTTGTTGGCACTTGGTGAATGCCCATCGACAGCAACTATAGATTAGAATTCACTGTAAAGTCAGACACCTACTGAATCCCAGAAACCCAAGGGCAACTGCTCAGAGGAAAGAAGGAGCCGCCAAGAGTGGTGCTTGACCTGCCTTTAATCTGCCTTAGCGGAGGGGATTTGGACCAGGGCTTGAGCGGTAGCTTTGGAGAGAGATGATTCTTAAGAGGCAGCAGCAGCCAAGACACAAAACATGAGCTCAGATTTCGAGAGAGAATTTTCTGCTGCTTGAGGACCTCTCAGGAGCTCCAGAAGGGGGATTGGGCGACAGAGGATTACTCAAGCTCTTTATGCAAGCTGTGCTGACTGTGCAACAGAGTACCCTCCAAGCGGAGGAAGGGGTGAGAGGGCGCCTTGAAGGGCCGGCTGCTCTCAGCAGCTCAGAGAGCGGACGCAGGAGGAGCTTGTGGCTGGCTGAGGACAAGCAAACAGCACCACCTGGTCAGGGTGATGCCAGCAGCCAGAACAAATCAGGGCGGCATGCCGGCTGAGCCCAGGGACGACAGCAGATGTTAAGTAGATACAGCCAGTGGGCAGGGACAGGGCGCTGAGTGGCGGCACTGCTCCCAGCCCCGCACACCTTGAGCCCAGGAAGATGGGCTCTCCCCGACCCCACAGCAGGGAGGCGGCAGCGCCAGGATTCACACCCGGGCCTGTCGACTCTGGGGTCCTGTTGCTCACCAGGCTCCCCCTGTTGTCCCTCTTCCGATAAAGAAGCGTTTATCAGACAGTGTGAGAGGAACTGGGACTCACCCAGCAAACCATCTGGGTGGAATCCACTGGCACTCAGCAGGATCAAGAGCTCAGGATGGATGGGGCCCAGGGGGATCTGGGGGCTTTTCCCAGCAATGCTTTGAAGTCAGTGGGGCTCAAATTTCAATAGTGGCCTGCCACAGTGTGCCTTGATATGTTAAGTCGATGTCTTTTTAAATTAATAAACCTTTTATTTCAGAAAAGATTTAGATTTACAAAAATGTTGCAAAGATAGTATAGAGTATACTGTACACTCATATATAGTATATATAGTATATATATGAGTGGCTCAGAGGTTAAAGCGTCTGCCTCCAATGCGGGAGACCCAGGTTTGATCCCTGGGTCGGGAAGATCCCCTGGAGAAGGAAATGGCAATCCATTCCAGTATTCTTGCCTGGAGAATCCCATGGACGGAGAAGCCTAGTAGGTTACAGTCCACGGGGTTGCAAAGAGTTGGACATGACTGAGCGACTTCACCTCACCTCACCTCATATAGAGTATAAAAAGGCCGAACGCTGAAGAATTGATGCTTTCTGATGCGGTGCTGGAGAAGACTCTTGAGTGTCCCTTGGACAACAAGGAGATCAAACCCGTCAATCCTAAAGGAAATCAACCCTGGATATTCATTGGAAGGACTGATGCTGAAGCTGAAGCTCCAATACTTTGGCCACCTGATGCGAACAGTGGACTCATTGGAAAAGACCCTGGTGCTGGGAAAGATTGAGGGCGGGTGGATAAGGGGGCGACAGAGGATGAGATGGTTGGATGGCATCACTGACTCAGTGGACATGAGTTTGAGCAAACTCCTGGAGATGGTGAAGGACAGGGAAGCCTGGCACGCTGCAGTCCATGGGGTTGCAAAGAGTTGGACATGACTGAGTGACTTGCAATGGTAGCAAATACTCATATACTCCAGACCCAATTTCTCCTATTAGTCACGTCTTATCTGAGTATAGTACATTTACTATAAATAATGAAGCAATGTTGATGCATCATTATTAACTAAAGTCTCTACCAGCTTTGGATTTCCTTAGTTTTTACTAATGTCATTTTTCTATTCCAAGATCCCACATAGGACTCAGGGTCACGTCTCTTTAGTTTTCTCCTGCCTGTGACAGTTTTGCAGACTTTTTTTGGATGGACTTAAGAGTTTTGAGGCTTACTGGTCAGATAATTTGTGGAATATTTCTCAGTAGGGATTTTTAAAAATTGATACGTAATTCATATGCCATAAAATGTACCCTTCTAAAGTGTACAATTCAGTGGTTTTTAGTATTTCACAAAGTTGTGTAACCATCATCATTAGGTAATTTCAGAACATCTCTATTACCCCAGAAAGAAATCCAGTGGGCATTAGCAGTTCCCCCCTGCCTAAATCCTCCTTCTCTCAGCTCCTGACAACCACTAATCCATTTTCTGTTTCTTTGAATCTCTATGTTCTGGACATTTCACATAAAATGGATCCTACAACATGTGGCCTTTTGTGACTGACTTCTTTCCTTTAGCATAATGTTTTCCAGATTTATCCATGTTGTAGCATGGATCAGTATGTCAAAATTTAAAAACTGTTGCTGCTGCTAAGTTGTGTCTGACTCTGTGACCCCATAGACGGCAGCTCACCAGGCTCCACTGTCCCTGGGATTCTCCAGGCAAGAACACTAGAGTGGGTTGCCATTTCCTTCTCCAATCCATGAAAGTGAAAAGTGAAAGTGAAGTCACTCAGTTGTGTCCGACTCTTCACAAGCCCATGGACTGCAGCCTACCAGGCTCCTCTGTCCATGGGATTTTCCAGGCAAGAGTACTGGAGTGGGGTGCCATTGCCTCCTCCATAAAAAATTAATTGTGGTTAAATACATATAACAAAATTTACCATCTTTATCATATCTTAAGTGTACAGTTCAGGAGCATTAAGTATATTCACATTGTTATGCAACCAATCTCCAGAACTTTTTCATCTTGCAGTATTGAAATGTCATCCTCATTAAACAGCTCCCATTTCCCCCTCCCTCCAGCTCCTGGCAAAAACCCTTCTCCTTTCTGTCTCTGAATCTAACTCCTCTAGGTAATTCGCAGAATTTGTCTTTTTGTAACTGGATTTTTCATTTAGAATAATGTCCTCAAGTTTCCTCCATGTTGTAGCATTGTTCAGAATTTCAGTCCTTTTCATGGCCGAATAATATTCTATTGTATGAATATACCACATTTTGTGTATCCATTCATCTGTCAGTGGAATCTTAAGTTGCATCTACCTCTTAGCTATCATGAATATTGCTTTTATATGGAGGTATAAAGATTTCTTTGAGTTCTTGCCTTTAATTCTTTCGGATACATATCTAGAAGTGGAATTGCTTGATCATATGGCAATTTCATAAGAATATGAAAAAATGGATGTTTTTAATTTTTAAAGAATTGATGTTAGAATCCAAATCTGGATGCTAAGTGTGCTCCCTAAGTCCATTAAAAAAAAAAAAAAAGCAAACTTGCATTTAAGGAAGAGCCACAGTTAACATGGCTTTAGGATATAAACCACAGGAGTTAAGTCTCTACTCCTTGGAGAAGAAAGGAAAGAGGTGAATACTAGGCTAGTGGGTTGTGAGTAGGAAAAGGACATAGAAGGTGCTGGGACCTCTCTCCAGCCTCCTGAGCACAGCTTAAATTTCCTAGCCACCCGATGTTTGACTATGCTCTGCATTCTGGATCAGTTTCAAATAAATGATTTTTCTCCTCATTAGTAGGCATATTTTCTGTTTCTTTGCATGTCTGGTAACTTTTGATTGAGTGCCAGATATTGTCTGTTTTACCTGGTTAGAGGCCAGATATTTTTCTATTCCTATAAATATTCTTGAGATTTGTTCTGGGACATGGTTAAGTTACTTGGAAATAGTTTGATCCTGCTAGGTCTTGCTTTTAATATTTGTTAGGCGAGACCAAGGCAGTGCCCAGTAGAGTGTTAATTTTTCCTCACTCCTTTCATAACTCTATGTTAACCTGTGAACTAAATTTTCCTAAAGATTCTTCACCCTGGAGAAGGAAATGGCAACCCATTCTAGTCTTCTTGCCTGGGAAATTCCTTGAGCAGAGGAGCCTGGCAGGCTACAGTCCATAGGATAAAAAAATAAAAAATAAAAAAATTCTTCAATACCAGGAAAATACCTGCTTCCTCTTTGTATTGCAAGTATGATTATGGGTAGCCAGTAGGTGCACAATAGATGCTTCAGTGTTGGTTAGGGGTAATATATCATCTGATATGGGGAACATCATGGAAGGACTTGATTTTGTTCATTCAGGAGGGTGGAGGAAGGGAGTCTGGAGGCCAGGAGGAAGGGGCAAGGGGGCTGGGGTGGGGCAGCAGGGGGCACAGCTCCATGCCTGGGGTGCCAAATAGGGAAAAGGGGAAAGGACTCGGGACCCATGCTGAGACTGGAGAGGAACTGGGGCCCAATCACAGGGAAGGCTTGAGATGAGAGAGCTGTTCCCTGCTTAGTCCTGTAGCAGGAAGGCTGTGGGGTAGATCTGAGAGAGGACTTCTGGGTTGTGAGGGCTCAGAAACACTGATCACTCATAGGGGTCAAGAGGCCAGTAAGTTGATATCCGCAGACTGGGACAACTCAAATCTTCTTGAGTTGTCCACCTCTAACTCAAGAAGTGCCTGAGGCAGGGGAAGGACAGGATGACCTCTGACTGCCCCTCTTGCCGGGTTCTGGCCATCTGACTCACTGTGGTCCAGGGAAGAGCCAAAGACCCCGTTGGGTCATGAGAAGTCTTGTGGCTGTGACCTTGAGCATCAACATAAGGGAGGATGTGGAGGAGGAGGGAGGTGAAGAGGGAGATGGCAGGGGCAGGAGGACTGCAGAGGAGGAGGAGGACAAAGGACTAATGACAAGGAGAGAGGTGGGGAAGGAGACGGCAGGGGGCGGGTGGCGGTACTGGTCAGACACCAGCGACCACAGGGGCGACAGACAGAGGGCCTCAGACAGAGGACAGCCCGTCCGGCTGGCTGGACCATGGTGCCCAGGAGGACCCGTCCCGAGAGGATCCTGGCCCAGGAGGCGGTCTGCAGCGGTGAACCACAGGGCTCTGCTCCCGCCCAGGCCTCCTGCTCTACTTGGCGGAAGAACTTCAAACACCAACCAACCAGATCCGCAGCCAGAGCCAGGAGGACATCGCTCACCGCGGCCTCCAGCCGCCCTCAGGGTGAGATCAAGCCGATGGCGTGTGATATGGACACTCGGAAAAGCTCTGCATTTAGGGCCAAAATTAGCTATGAAGTAAAGGGGTTGGGTGAGCTGCCTTGTCAGCAGCTGCTGGAACCACTGAGCTGGAGGCTCCATGTGAATTGATGGGGGTGCGGTTGCTGGAAAAGCCAGGGTGATGGTGGGTGATGTCGATGCAAGGAGAGGGTCCAGGGAGGAGGTGAGAGACCACCGTCCTCTGGGCTGGCTCGGGGCCACCTGGGCCTGCTCTGCAAGGAGGGGCCAAGCAAGGGTGCAGGGGAATGTTCTGGAAGGCTTGCAGGGTCAGAGATCCCAGAGGCAGAAAACAGAGTGGCATCGGCAGGCCGTGGAGTTAGAGGGGGGCCTGGGCTGCAACCCCGTCTCTGCACGTCCTGTGACTTCTGACAAGTCCTTAACCTCCCTGAGCCTCAGTTTCCTCATCAGTGAAATGGGGCGATCAAGAGGACAGGAGCCTCCGGGAGGTCTAGTGACTTGTCTGGGGCAGCTCAGAGAGCTGGTTCTGAACACAAGACTCAGCACAGAGCGTGCGCCCATGACCTCCACACAGGAGGCCGGCGGGGAGAGGAGAGACAGCAGATGAGGGAAGCTCAGAGGCAGGGGGGCCGTGGAGGAGGCGCTGACCCCAGGCAGGGCAGAGGCGGGGGCGGGGGCTCCCCAGGAGGGGCGGGGCCCCCAGGCAGGGGCGCTACTTACGGGTAGTAGGAGTAGGCATAGTGGTTTCTCCTGGCAGCGTGCAAAGAGAACACACAGCTGGGCCACGGTTCGTACACGAGGCGGGGCCCAGGGCAGCACCACCAGCGGGAGGGGCCTGGTGCTTTCTCTGCTGGGGACCGGGCTGGCCTGGGACCGACGGGTCAGAAGGGCCTTCTCTGACCCAAGGGCTGGCCCGGCTCCTTCCAGAACCTTCCCCAAGCCCACTCCTGGAGTGAGAAGGACGTGGGGAAAGGGCCTGGAGGGAAGCAGAGCTTTTACACACATGTGTTCACAAAGAGAAATACACATGCAGACACACTCATGGATACACACACTCACACAGAAACACATGGACACACTCATGCACTTACACAGACCTATTACATGCATGCAATCAGACACATGTTCTCAAACACACACACTGGCACACACAGATACATACACAGACATATTCACAAACACACATACAGATGCCTGCACTCACACACTCCAGGTAACTGTGCACTCACCCCTGCAGACCACCCCCCACAGTTCCCAGGCCACCCCCCTGCCCCCCGCAGGCTCCCCTGCCCTGAGGGGACAGCCCTCTGCAAGCTGGGAAGGGGAAGGGGGTTGGACACCAGGACCAACTGGGGCCACCCTCAGCCACCCAGACTGCCCCTGGGTATGGGGTCCATTAAAGGAGCCGCGTGACCCCCTCACAAGCACCCAGAGCACAGCTGGGCCGAGAGCCCTGACGGGACCTCGAGGCACCGGCAGTGGGGTCATGGGGCAAGTCTGATCCCACCTCTCCAGCAGAGAACCGGGTCCCGGAAAGTCATGTCAGCCCGTGGCTCACGGTGGATCAACGAGAGTCCAGACCAGGCCCAGGACCCTGACCCCAGAGCCAGCCCCTCCTGAGGCCCCTTCCAGGCCCGCTCCAGGGTCCTCCACTCACCCACACCCACGTCACCCCATCAGCAGGGAGAGGAAGGCAAGGAGAGGGGAGGGGAAGACAGAGGCCCAGCCAGGGCGGGAGAAGCACTTGTGGTCACACAGCACGTCTCCCGTCCCAGGGACAGTGTGGGGGTCCAGGGCCCTGAGCTGGTCACAGAGGGTGGGGTGGGTGACGAGGGCAGCCCATCACGTGCACTGGCTGTGAGTTTGGAGATGAGGCTGACCTGGTCATTCCTGGTCCCACCTCTTGTTATAGGGAAGTTATTTTTGTAATCATAAACCCAGATCCTATCCCTCCTTTCTTGCTTAAAACCCCTCCCTGTATTCCTAGGAAGCCTAGAAGAAAGCCCGCACCCTGTACTATGGCCACAAGGCCGTCCCTCATCTGGTTCCTTCATCCCAAAGCATCACAGAGCCCTGCTTCCGAGGGTGAGGGTGTGGGGAGGCCCGTAAGGGAGGCTCTGGGGGCGGGTGCAAGGGGACGGGCAGGCTTTCCTCCCCCTCCTCTCCCCTGCTGGAACTATCCACAGGGGCGATGGCCGAGGCTTCAGACGCCACCCCTGGACCCTGGCTCTTGGCCCCGGGGCACTCACGACCATAGCTCTTTCACTGCTCTGTGTGTTCAGGTGCACAGTTGTGTCTTAACTCTGTGACCCCATGGACTGTAGCCCACCGGGCTCCTCTGTCCACGGGATTCTCCAGGCAAGAATACTGGAGTGGTTGCCACTTCCTTCTCCAGGGGATCTTCCTGACCCAGAGATCAAAACTGTGTCTCTTTCAGAGGCCCAGGCAAAGTGACTTGGAAGCTACAACACTGGCTTTTGAAGCAAAGAACAGAAAAGCTAGAAATGGGATGGGGCTGATGACTCTGCTCTTTTCCCCAGGTCACCTTTCCCCAGATGCTCCGAGATCTCCTTTGGCCTTGAGCCTGTCATCCAGGTGCTGATGGCAGGCTCCTGTCTTCCGGTCCCGACCTGTGTGTTTCCATCTATTTTTATCACTGTACTGAGTAGCCTTTTGCTGTGAGCTCCTCTAAATCTGCCATAGAACAAAGCTGAGAGTTAAATTAATGAATGCTGACAAATTTAAATGCACTCAGCCACTTCCTGTGTGCTCTGAGAAGCAGAAATACCTGTGTCCGGCTCTCTGACTGTCTCTTTCAAGCTTCCTAGTCACCGGCCCACTCATTATCTGTCACTAGCCTGTTGTAAACACAGGCTTCTCTCAGCCTCCACTTCCCCAGCCTGAGGTCAGGCTTCTCCTGGCCCCATGTCCCAGCAGGAGATAATAATCCATGTTAGCAGGAAGAAAGCACATCTTGATCTAGCATGATCCCCATTATGCAGATAAGAAAGGAGAGCTCAGAGAGGTGAAAGGATGCACCCGGCTCAAGGTCACCCAGCAAGGTCATCTGGAGACAAACTCCCAGATATTTCACCAGCTGCTTGCATGCTGCCTCTCTCAGTAAAGTCCTCTCTGGTCCTTACCATACTCCTGATTCCTGCTCACAGGCTCCTGAATTGTCAAAGAAAGAAGTTTGGGTTTCCTGCCTCCTCCTGTTCCTGGGTCACATCCTGTCTCACAGGGACCCTGGCAAACACTCAACATGGTCGCACAGTCACCCATTCCCCCATCCCTATGTACGTAGCGCTCCCATCTGCACATACACCTCCTCCATCCCCCTGACTCTATTCTCATACATACCCGTGACCCTTCAACACCTCCTTCCTGGCAGAGAACGTCCCCATGAAGCCATCAGTTCCCCTGGGAGGTAAAGGAGAGGATAAGGAGCCATATTCTTCCCATTCCAGAGAGAGTGTCCTCTCTGACTGGCTGCTCTAGCTTCTGAAAAGCCCACCCCATGTCTCCCTGGGCTGGACCCTCCAGGAGAAAAACTGGGTATAAATAGACCTTCCATCTCTATCTTGTGTCTGAGTTGGGGTGCTCTGGGTGGGCCTGGCCAGTCCCCTCTCCCAGCTGAAAGTTCTCCAGTGATGATATGACCATCATCATCAGATACTCATGGCCTTGGAGAAGGAGGAGGAGACTATGGGCTTCCTGCCCGCCTGGGATCACAGATGTCTTTCAGCCATTCTGAGTCTTGAGTGGGAGACTGAGGGAGAACAAGAGTGAGCTGGCCTGAGTAGGGGGCTCTGGATCAGAGAAGGGGCCTCTTCCCTAGTGCCACGGAAGGGCTCACTGTGGGTCTGTGCCAGCCTCCAGGGCACTGCCAATTCCATACCCTGGCCCTCACTGATCCTAGAACTCTTGGTGGGGGGTGATGTGAGAAGGAGGAAGATGCCATCACTTGGCACCCTGTGAGGCTTGGTCCTTTCCCCAGAAGGCCCCAACTGCATCTCAGTGCAGAAGGAACAGGGTTTGAGGGCAAGAAAATGGAGCTGTGTGACTTCAGGCAAGTACCTTGACCTCTCTGTGCCTTGGTTTCTTTGTAAAATGAGATGATAACACTGCCTGCCTGGTAGGGTTGCCAGCATCCCACCTGTACTGTGGGTAACAGCCGGGCACCTGGGAGGAGCTCCATCCATGTGGGCTGCTGGTACGGGGCCGGGTTTGCTACCTGCAGCTGTGTGACCTTTAGGAAGTCATCTCCTCTCTCTGTATCTCCCGCTGCAGATTGAAAGAGGGCCCATTGTAATAACAGCACAGAGACACAGGTCGTGTGGATCCAATGGGATTGTCAGTGATTAAAAAAAGCCTAGGATGTCTGTGTTGTTGTTGTTAAGTTGCTAAGTTGTGTCCAGCTCTTTTGTGACCCCATGGACTGTAGCCTGCCAGGCTCCTCTCTCCATGGAATTTCCTAGGCAAGAATACTGGAGTGGGTTGCCATTTTCTTCTCCAGGGGATATTCCCCATCCAGCGATCGAACCTGTGTCTGCTGCATTGCAGACAGATTCTTTACTGCTGAGCCACCAGGGAAGCCCAGGATGTCTGAGTACTGACTGGAATACACAGAACTCAGCAGCACGTGCATGCAAATGGTTATCATCGCCCAGGCTCTGCTGCCTCCCTTCCCCAACCTGTCCAGTTTCTTCTTGGTGGTCCCCCAGCCTCTCTAGCTGCCTGATAATGAGCCAGAGGCTTCAGTAGAGAGGCTGTTTCAACCTTTTAATGCACTGTAACAGCCTGGAACAGCCTTGGAGGGAGAGGAGATGGGATGTGGGCAAGATGGGGAAGAGGGGAGACTGGCTCACCACAGCCTGGCAGCTCCAGAGTCTGGGGAATCGCTGTCCCCCGTCCTGAGCAACCAGCAGAGGGGAGTGAGGGACACCCCTACACTTCTTGTGAAAGTCCCCTGCCCCAGAAATGTAGGGAAGTGAGGACCTGCCTGTGAGCCCAGCTCCCCATCCAGCAGCTGCTCACCAGTCTCCCCTGACTCTAGGCTCAACCCCCTCCCCGTCTAATCCCTGTCTGCACCAGGGTCTGAAAAGGCCTCAGGTCTCACTGTGCTCCTTCCTGGATTCCCTGGGGCCTGCGATGGCTGCCCCTCTCTGGACCCTGGGCCAGGCCTGCCCTCCTCACTGCCAGGCCTTTCCACATGATGTTCCCCCCTCTGTCTCCAAGGCCCCACCCTGGGCTCCCATGGCCCTCGAGTTTCTGCAGTCGGCTCCCTTCTGCAGATCATGCCTCCATCCTTACCGGGGGAGTGGAAGCCCCTCCCAGCTCTGTCTGGGTCAGCTCTCCCTGTCTCCCCACTGTGCAGGGCGGGTGACTGATCCTTGGTTCAGTTCAGTTCAGTCGCTCAGTCGTGTCCAACTCTTTGCAACCCCATGAATCGCAGCACGCCAGGATTTTTTTGGATGGACTTAAGAGTTTTGAGGCTTACTGGTCAGATAATTTGTGGAATATTTCTCAGTAGGGATTTTTAAAAATTGATACGTAATTCATATGCCATAAAATGTACCCTTCTAAAGTGTACAATTCAGTGGTTTTTAGTATTTCACAAAGTTGTGTAACCATCATCATTAGGTAATTTCAGAACATCTCTATTACCCCAGAAAGAAATCCAGTGGGCATTAGCAGTTCCCCCCTGCCTAAATCCTCCTTCTCTCAGCTCCTGACAACCACTAATCCATTTTCTGTTTCTTTGAATCTCTATGTTCTGGACATTTCACATAAAATGGATCCTACAACATGTGGCCTTTTGTGACTGACTTCTTTCCTTTAGCATAATGTTTTCCAGATTTATCCATGTTGTAGCATGGATCAGTATGTCAAAATTTAAAAACTGTTGCTGCTGCTAAGTTGTGTCTGACTCTGTGACCCCATAGACGGCAGCTCACCAGGCTCCACTGTCCCTGGGATTCTCCAGGCAAGAACACTAGAGTGGGTTGCCATTTCCTTCTCCAATCCATGAAAGTGAAAAGTGAAAGTGAAGTCACTCAGTTGTGTCCGACTCTTCACAAGCCCATGGACTGCAGCCTACCAGGCTCCTCTGTCCATGGGATTTTCCAGGCAAGAGTACTGGAGTGGGGTGCCATTGCCTCCTCCATAAAAAATTAATTGTGGTTAAATACATATAACAAAATTTACCATCTTTATCATATCTTAAGTGTACAGTTCAGGAGCATTAAGTATATTCACATTGTTATGCAACCAATCTCCAGAACTTTTTCATCTTGCAGTATTGAAATGTCATCCTCATTAAACAGCTCCCATTTCCCCCTCCCTCCAGCTCCTGGCAAAAACCCTTCTCCTTTCTGTCTCTGAATCTAACTCCTCTAGGTAATTCGCAGAATTTGTCTTTTTGTAACTGGATTTTTCATTTAGAATAATGTCCTCAAGTTTCCTCCATGTTGTAGCATTGTTCAGAATTTCAGTCCTTTTCATGGCCGAATAATATTCTATTGTATGAATATACCACATTTTGTGTATCCATTCATCTGTCAGTGGAATCTTAAGTTGCATCTACCTCTTAGCTATCATGAATATTGCTTTTATATGGAGGTATAAAGATTTCTTTGAGTTCTTGCCTTTAATTCTTTCGGATACATATCTAGAAGTGGAATTGCTTGATCATATGGCAATTTCATAAGAATATGAAAAAATGGATGTTTTTAATTTTTAAAGAATTGATGTTAGAATCCAAATCTGGATGCTAAGTGTGCTCCCTAAGTCCATTAAAAAAAAAAAAAAAGCAAACTTGCATTTAAGGAAGAGCCACAGTTAACATGGCTTTAGGATATAAACCACAGGAGTTAAGTCTCTACTCCTTGGAGAAGAAAGGAAAGAGGTGAATACTAGGCTAGTGGGTTGTGAGTAGGAAAAGGACATAGAAGGTGCTGGGACCTCTCTCCAGCCTCCTGAGCACAGCTTAAATTTCCTAGCCACCCGATGTTTGACTATGCTCTGCATTCTGGATCAGTTTCAAATAAATGATTTTTCTCCTCATTAGTAGGCATATTTTCTGTTTCTTTGCATGTCTGGTAACTTTTGATTGAGTGCCAGATATTGTCTGTTTTACCTGGTTAGAGGCCAGATATTTTTCTATTCCTATAAATATTCTTGAGATTTGTTCTGGGACATGGTTAAGTTACTTGGAAATAGTTTGATCCTGCTAGGTCTTGCTTTTAATATTTGTTAGGCGAGACCAAGGCAGTGCCCAGTAGAGTGTTAATTTTTCCTCACTCCTTTCATAACTCTATGTTAACCTGTGAACTAAATTTTCCTAAAGATTCTTCACCCTGGAGAAGGAAATGGCAACCCATTCTAGTCTTCTTGCCTGGGAAATTCCTTGAGCAGAGGAGCCTGGCAGGCTACAGTCCATAGGATAAAAAAATAAAAAATAAAAAAATTCTTCAATACCAGGAAAATACCTGCTTCCTCTTTGTATTGCAAGTATGATTATGGGTAGCCAGTAGGTGCACAATAGATGCTTCAGTGTTGGTTAGGGGTAATATATCATCTGATATGGGGAACATCATGGAAGGACTTGATTTTGTTCATTCAGGAGGGTGGAGGAAGGGAGTCTGGAGGCCAGGAGGAAGGGGCAAGGGGGCTGGGGTGGGGCAGCAGGGGGCACAGCTCCATGCCTGGGGTGCCAAATAGGGAAAAGGGGAAAGGACTCGGGACCCATGCTGAGACTGGAGAGGAACTGGGGCCCAATCACAGGGAAGGCTTGAGATGAGAGAGCTGTTCCCTGCTTAGTCCTGTAGCAGGAAGGCTGTGGGGTAGATCTGAGAGAGGACTTCTGGGTTGTGAGGGCTCAGAAACACTGATCACTCATAGGGGTCAAGAGGCCAGTAAGTTGATATCCGCAGACTGGGACAACTCAAATCTTCTTGAGTTGTCCACCTCTAACTCAAGAAGTGCCTGAGGCAGGGGAAGGACAGGATGACCTCTGACTGCCCCTCTTGCCGGGTTCTGGCCATCTGACTCACTGTGGTCCAGGGAAGAGCCAAAGACCCCGTTGGGTCATGAGAAGTCTTGTGGCTGTGACCTTGAGCATCAACATAAGGGAGGATGTGGAGGAGGAGGGAGGTGAAGAGGGAGATGGCAGGGGCAGGAGGACTGCAGAGGAGGAGGATGATAAAGGACTAATGACAAGGAGAGAGGTGGGGAAGGAGACGGCAGGGGGCGGGTGGCGGTACTGGTCAGACACCAGCGACCACAGGGGCGACAGACAGAGGGCCTCAGACAGAGGACAGCCCGTCCGGCTGGCTGGACCATGGTGCCCAGGAGGACCCGTCCCGAGAGGATCCTGGCCCAGGAGGCGGTCTGCAGCGGTGAACCACAGGGCTCTGCTCCCGCCCAGGCCTCCTGCTCTACTTGGCGGAAGAACTTCAAACACCAACCAACCAGATCCGCAGCCAGAGCCAGGAGGACATCGCTCACCGCGGCCTCCAGCCGCCCTCAGGGTGAGATCAAGCCGATGGCGTGTGATATGGACACTCGGAAAAGCTCTGCATTTAGGGCCAAAATTAGCTATGAAGTAAAGGGGTTGGGTGAGCTGCCTTGTCAGCAGCTGCTGGAACCACTGAGCTGGAGGCTCCATGTGAATTGATGGGGGTGCGGTTGCTGGAAAAGCCAGGGTGATGGTGGGTGATGTCGATGCAAGGAGAGGGTCCAGGGAGGAGGTGAGAGACCACCGTCCTCTGGGCTGGCTCGGGGCCACCTGGGCCTGCTCTGCAAGGAGGGGCCAAGCAAGGGTGCAGGGGAATGTTCTGGAAGGCTTGCAGGGTCAGAGATCCCAGAGGCAGAAAACAGAGTGGCATCGGCAGGCCGTGGAGTTAGAGGGGGGCCTGGGCTGCAACCCCGTCTCTGCACGTCCTGTGACTTCTGACAAGTCCTTAACCTCCCTGAGCCTCAGTTTCCTCATCAGTGAAATGGGGCGATCAAGAGGACAGGAGCCTCCGGGAGGTCTAGTGACTTGTCTGGGGCAGCTCAGAGAGCTGGTTCTGAACACAAGACTCAGCACAGAGCGTGCGCCCATGACCTCCACACAGGAGGCCGGCGGGGAGAGGAGAGACAGCAGATGAGGGAAGCTCAGAGGCAGGGGGGCCGTGGAGGAGGCGCTGACCCCAGGCAGGGCAGAGGCGGGGGCGGGGGCTCCCCAGGAGGGGCGGGGCCCCCAGGCAGGGGCGCTACTTACGGGTAGTAGGAGTAGGCATAGTGGTTTCTCCTGGCAGCGTGCAAAGAGAACACACAGCTGGGCCACGGTTCGTACACGAGGCGGGGCCCAGGGCAGCACCACCAGCGGGAGGGGCCTGGTGCTTTCTCTGCTGGGGACCGGGCTGGCCTGGGACCGACGGGTCAGAAGGGCCTTCTCTGACCCAAGGGCTGGCCCGGCTCCTTCCAGAACCTTCCCCAAGCCCACTCCTGGAGTGAGAAGGACGTGGGGAAAGGGCCTGGAGGGAAGCAGAGCTTTTACACACATGTGTTCACAAAGAGAAATACACATGCAGACACACTCATGGATACACACACTCACACAGAAACACATGGACACACTCATGCACTTACACAGACCTATTACATGCATGCAATCAGACACATGTTCTCAAACACACACACTGGCACACACAGATACATACACAGACATATTCACAAACACACATACAGATGCCTGCACTCACACACTCCAGGTAACTGTGCACTCACCCCTGCAGACCACCCCCCACAGTTCCCAGGCCACCCCCCTGCCCCCCGCAGGCTCCCCTGCCCTGAGGGGACAGCCCTCTGCAAGCTGGGAAGGGGAAGGGGGTTGGACACCAGGACCAACTGGGGCCACCCTCAGCCACCCAGACTGCCCCTGGGTATGGGGTCCATTAAAGGAGCCGCGTGACCCCCTCACAAGCACCCAGAGCACAGCTGGGCCGAGAGCCCTGACGGGACCTCGAGGCACCGGCAGTGGGGTCATGGGGCAAGTCTGATCCCACCTCTCCAGCAGAGAACCGGGTCCCGGAAAGTCATGTCAGCCCGTGGCTCACGGTGGATCAACGAGAGTCCAGACCAGGCCCAGGACCCTGACCCCAGAGCCAGCCCCTCCTGAGGCCCCTTCCAGGCCCGCTCCAGGGTCCTCCACTCACCCACACCCACGTCACCCCATCAGCAGGGAGAGGAAGGCAAGGAGAGGGGAGGGGAAGACAGAGGCCCAGCCAGGGCGGGAGAAGCACTTGTGGTCACACAGCACGTCTCCCGTCCCAGGGACAGTGTGGGGGTCCAGGGCCCTGAGCTGGTCACAGAGGGTGGGGTGGGTGACGAGGGCAGCCCATCACGTGCACTGGCTGTGAGTTTGGAGATGAGGCTGACCTGGTCATTCCTGGTCCCACCTCTTGTTATAGGGAAGTTATTTTTGTAATCATAAACCCAGATCCTATCCCTCCTTTCTTGCTTAAAACCCCTCCCTGTATTCCTAGGAAGCCTAGAAGAAAGCCCGCACCCTGTACTATGGCCACAAGGCCGTCCCTCATCTGGTTCCTTCATCCCAAAGCATCACAGAGCCCTGCTTCCGAGGGTGAGGGTGTGGGGAGGCCCGTAAGGGAGGCTCTGGGGGCGGGTGCAAGGGGACGGGCAGGCTTTCCTCCCCCTCCTCTCCCCTGCTGGAACTATCCACAGGGGCGATGGCCGAGGCTTCAGACGCCACCCCTGGACCCTGGCTCTTGGCCCCGGGGCACTCACGACCATAGCTCTTTCACTGCTCTGTGTGTTCAGGTGCACAGTTGTGTCTTAACTCTGTGACCCCATGGACTGTAGCCCACCGGGCTCCTCTGTCCACGGGATTCTCCAGGCAAGAATACTGGAGTGGTTGCCACTTCCTTCTCCAGGGGATCTTCCTGACCCAGAGATCAAAACTGTGTCTCTTTCAGAGGCCCAGGCAAAGTGACTTGGAAGCTACAACACTGGCTTTTGAAGCAAAGAACAGAAAAGCTAGAAATGGGATGGGGCTGATGACTCTGCTCTTTTCCCCAGGTCACCTTTCCCCAGATGCTCCGAGATCTCCTTTGGCCTTGAGCCTGTCATCCAGGTGCTGATGGCAGGCTCCTGTCTTCCGGTCCCGACCTGTGTGTTTCCATCTATTTTTATCACTGTACTGAGTAGCCTTTTGCTGTGAGCTCCTCTAAATCTGCCATAGAACAAAGCTGAGAGTTAAATTAATGAATGCTGACAAATTTAAATGCACTCAGCCACTTCCTGTGTGCTCTGAGAAGCAGAAATACCTGTGTCCGGCTCTCTGACTGTCTCTTTCAAGCTTCCTAGTCACCGGCCCACTCATTATCTGTCACTAGCCTGTTGTAAACACAGGCTTCTCTCAGCCTCCACTTCCCCAGCCTGAGGTCAGGCTTCTCCTGGCCCCATGTCCCAGCAGGAGATAATAATCCATGTTAGCAGGAAGAAAGCACATCTTGATCTAGCATGATCCCCATTATGCCTGTCTCTTATACACATCTAGATGTGTATAAGAGACAGNACTGATGCTGAAGCTAAAGCTCCAATTCTTTGGCCATCTGATGGGAAGAACTGACTCACTGCAAAAGACCCTGATGCTGGGAAAGACTGAAGGTGGGAGGAGAAGGGGATGACAGAGGATGAGATGGTTGGATGGCATCACCAACTCGATGGACATGAGTGTGAGCAAGTTCCAGGAGTTGGTGATGGACAGGGAAGCCTGGTGTGCTGCAGTCCATGGGGTTGCAAAGAGTCAGATACTACTGAGCAACTGAACTGAATTGAACTTGTGGTTACCAGAGACTTTCTTATAACATAGTTCTAAGAGTTTAAGCTGATTATATTATATTAAGCTGATTATAACTTAATATTGGACACATACAAAAACCTTACATTATTGGACTTCCTCACATTCTATATTCTTAATAATATAATTTATATCTTTTACATTGTGTTTCTGTTAAAAATATTATTGTAGTTGTAATTAACTTTAGTACTTGGCCTTTTAATTGTATGTTAGAGTTATAAGTGATTTTCCCATCACTATTAGAATATAGAGTATTCTGAAGATTGTATGTACTTACTTTACTAGTGAGTTTTATTCTTTCCTATATTTTCACGTTACTAATTAGTATCTTTTTGTTTCAGCTTGAAGAACTCCCTCTAAAGTTTCTTTTAAGGCTAGTCTAGTGATGATGAATTACTTCAGCTTTTGTTTGTCTGGAACCTCTCTATTGCACCTTTATGTTGTTGGATTCTGTTTGCTAGAATTTTGTTAAGGATTTTTGCATCTATGTTCATCAGTGATAATGGCCTGTAGCTTTCCTTTTTTGTGGCATCTTTGTCTGGTTTTGGTATCAGGGTGATGGTGGCCTCATAGAATGAGTTTGGGAGTTTACCTTCCTCTGCAATTTTCTGGAAGAGTTTGAGTAAGATAGGTGTTAGCTCTTCTCTAAATTTTTGGTAGAATTCAGCTGTGAAGCCGTCTGGCCCTGGGCTTTTGTTTGCTGGAAGATTTCTGATTACAGTTTCAGTTTCTGTGCTTGTGATGGGTCTGTTAAGATTTTCTATTTCATCCTGGTTCAGTTTTGGAAAGTTATACTTTTCTAAGAATTTGT
>SJYX01019442.1:52147-110830 GCA_006410675.1 Oreotragus oreotragus
TCTATTGTATCATTTAAAGTTTGTGTTTCCTTGTTAATTTTCTGTTTAGTTGATCTGTCCATAGGTGTGAGTGGGGTATTAAAGTCTCCCACTATTATTGTGTTATTGTCAATTTCCCCTTTCATACTTGTTAGCATTTGTCTTACATATTGCGGTGCTCCTATGTTGGGTGCATATATATTTATAATTGTTATATCTTCTTCTTGGATTGATCCTTTGATCATTATGTAGTGTCCTTCTTTGTCTCTTTTCACAGCCTTTATTTCAAAGTTTATTTTACCTGATGTGAGTATTGCTAGTCCTACTTTCTTTTGGTCTCTATTTGTGTGGAATATCTTTTTCCAGCCCTTCACTTTCAGTCTGTATGTGTTCCTTATTTTGAGGTGGGTCTCTTGTAGACAGCATATATAGGGGTCTTGTTTTTGTATCCATTCAGCCAGTCTTTGTCTTTTGGTTGGGGCATTCAACCCTTTTACATTTAAGGTAATAATTGATAAGTATGGTCACGTTGCCATTTACTTAGTTGTTTTGGGTTTGGATTTATACACCCTTTCTGTGTTTCTTATCTAGAGAAGATCATTTAGCATTTGTTGAAGAGCTGGTTTGGTGGTGCTGAATTCTCTCAGCTTTTGCTTGCCTGTAAAGCTTCTGATTTCTCCTTCATATTTGAATGAGATCCTTGCTGGGTACAGTAATCTGGGTTGTAGGTTTTTCTCTTTCATCACCTTAAGTATGGCCTGTGTCTTGGGTGGCAGCTCTAAAAGTTGGGGTGGTAGATGTTTTTATAAGCTCCCTCCATTGAGGCACTGGTGACTTGGATTTCTTGTTGCAGTGCGTTAGAGGGGGAGCATGGGGGAGGTGTCTGCTGTTTCTTTTGGGCTCTAGCAAGGATGGCACCTGATGAGTGCGACTGAGAAGTTATACCCTGAGTCGGCAGCTGGTGAAGTATGCAGTCAGACTTCTTTCAGACGATGGGCATTGTTTGCCTGCTTTCTTTGTGCTGAGTCCTGGGGGGATGGCTGTGGCAAAGGCTGAAGCACTTGTTAACAACTGCTATTTTGTCTGCTGTGGTCTGTGAAAGTCATGAATACAAGTCTTATTGGCTTTCAGAGCTAGATGATTTGGAGTGTGTTCCTTAAAAATCAGTTGCTAGATATGAGGCCTTTACTCCTCAGGGAGAATGCGCTGGGGGTTTCTTTCTGATTGTATGGTGCTATGTCAGTGGTGAGATTTATGGTAAAAGTGTTTCTCAGCCTTTTCTACTTGTTTCTGTTTTATCAGTCACCCAGTGTATAGGAGTCACTCAGCTCTTCCCTGGATTGCTCTTAGAGGGAGTTTCTCCATGTATAGCTGTATATTTGGTGCATCTATGGGAGAAGGGAAATTCAGGAGACTCCTATGTCACCATCTTGTCCGGGAGTCAACATATTCTTTTGTTCTCTCATGTCTGAAGTGGTTTCTGGTGCATCATTTTTTGGTCAGGATTTCTCATGGTATGTACAAAACCTTAGAATTGCTTTTTTTTTTTTTTAAGAAAGGAATTTTATTTTCAAAATATAGGAAGATTTTGGAAAGTCTTTCAGAAATATAACTGAATTAAAATTACTTTTTGAAGATGGTGTGTTCTTAGAAAGGAATAAAAAACAAAAAAAGAGAAGTACAAAATTCAGAATTTCATTATTCCTAAGGGGAGAAACACTTCTATACTTCTATCAAAACTTTGTTTTAAAGGTATAGGTGCAATCTCAGTTTTATTTTAATAAATAGTTCACACCTCTGGTAGTCATTCCCCTGGCATAAGTTGCCTAGCCCCAGAATCCCTAGTTGAAGGTATAATAATTCATTTGTGCCCCTCAGGCATGGCCTTTCCAGCAGTCAGCTCTACCTCACTGAGAGTTACAAATTAAAAAAAAAAAATTACTGTAGTGTAATTGATTATCATATTTGTTTCATTATACCTAGTAAAATCTGAAACTATTAGAAAATGTTTTCGTAAAACAAGTAAATAAAATGGAAGCAATTTGTTCATATTTCTCCAAATATTGTATAAAAATGCTATATTGATTTGATTACACATTTCATTTATTGAGTGGGTAGATTCATGTATTTGTTGAAAGACGTTTAGCTGATGTTACCTGATGGTGACATTAGATACATTAAAAAAAAAAAAAAGTCATCTATTATCTGCTTGGTTCCAGGAACATCTTGGTTTGGGAGGACTTATCTTTCAGAGCCTGTTCCTTTGGGGACAACATCCTGTGGGAGCATTTCTGTTTTCCTTTGACTTCCTGTTTATTTAAAAGACCTCTTAACAAATGTAGAGGGTATTGTGACTTTTCTCCCTCATGTAAATAAATATCTTCCCCAGCGCCTAAATCTAAAATGTATTAAATTCATTCTCGGTTAATTGTAAAGAATATTTAAAATTAAAGACAAAATAAAAATTCACTGCTTAAATATAAAACTAGCTTTTTTTCCCCTTAGTGTTTTCCTAGTCAGGGTGGGCTAATTGTTTTAATTGAATTAAAACTGAATAAATATGGGAGTGACCATTTTAGAAAAATCTATTTGAGGCCAGATTTATACTGATGATTGAAAATGCATGGAAGCCAAGCCAGCCCCTCCCTCCTTCCCTCCTTCCCCAGTTTCCCTCCACTTTGGGAATGAAGGTCTGCTCAGTTCCCACGTGACAGCTACTTCTTTGTACTTCATCCAGCTCTACCTTGTTCCCAGCTGCACACTGGGCCCTTTCTACCTGTGGTGCTGGTCACCACCTAGAGTTCTAGGAGAACTCTTCTCCAAGTTCTGCTGCTGTGTATGCTAAGGACACGTTTACCTGGTCTTCTACCATGTGGCTATCCAAAAAGAAATGTATTTGTGATAGACTTTGTTACATGCTGGTAGATAACATAAGGAATTGTAGTTAGGAAGCAAACCTTTACAAAAATAGTTGATTAATCTGATAATTCTCCAAGTTCAGAAAAAGAAAACTGTAATAAATAATGAAACCTTTTTAAAAGACAGTCCCATCACAAATACGCTTCAGTTCCCAGCCTGTTCCTTTGTTAAAGTTCTTTCTCTTCTCCTTCTTCCAGGAAGAATCCTCTTCTTTCAACCTCCACAGCAGAAATCTTACCTTCTGTGGGGGTATGTTTTGCCCTAAGATTATTTACCACAATTCAAAAGACTCCTCTAACAATATGTTTCCTGGTGTCTGAATTTATCATTTTATAATTTATCAATTGTAGGGAGAGAGATGGGTGAAGAAATTTGGTGCAAACAGTGTGGGATGAGGCTTGGCTTTCTATGTCCCAAACCCTTCTGCATCTCCTTGCTAGTGTAGAGTTTTGGATATGCGTCTTCATTCTTTTCTTAAAAAAAATTTTTTTTTATTGGGTATAGTTGATTTACAATGTTGTGTTAGTTTCAGGTATATGGCTAAGTGAATCTGTTTTCCATAAACATAAATCTACTCTTTTTTAGATTCTTTTCCCACATAGGCCATTAACAGAATATTGAGTTCCCTGTGCTATACAGTAGGTCCTTATATATAGTGGTGTGTTTGTGTCAGTTCCAATCTTCTAGTTTATTCCTTCTTCCCTTTATCCCCCAGTTGGCATAGACTACCCAGGAGCCTGGTAAGCTATAGTCCATGGGGTCGTAAACAGTTGGACACGACTGAGTGACTTTACTTTATATTTCGGCCATAAGTTTATTTTCTACATCTCTAGCTCTCTTTGTGTTTTGTAGATAAGTTCATTTGTAGCCTTTTTTAAGATTCTACATATAAGTGATGCCATATGATATTTGTCTGTCTCTCTCTGACTGACTTCACTCAGTGTGACAGTCTCTAGGTCCATCCATGTTGCTGCAAATATGCCTCTTCACTCTGGCAGCAGATCACTAGTTAATGAAACCACCTCCCCCAAAACATATATATACACAAATGTGTCTTTTTCCCATACTAAAAAATATTTCTGAAGGATGGTGGTCTAACTCTGTATTGTATTAGTGAGGACTGTTAAAGTTGTAAATGATAGAAATCTAATTCGTGTTACTGCTAGTATAAGAGTTAACATTTATCAAATATTAGCTGTGCAGTTATATTACTTTAATAATTCATATATATTATCCTGTCAAATTTTAATAGCACCTCTATTAGGTAGGTACATATATAAAATGTTCCCATTTTATATATGACAAAACTGAGGCACAAAGAGGTTAAAGGCAACTTGCTTAGAATTGCAAGTTTTAGAGCCAGGATTGGTGACTCCAATCCTGGAGTCCAAATTGCTGACTCCAGAGCATTATGCCCTAGGATAGGCACATTGTGGAGAATTTATTGCCTCATAGATTCCACTGTAGTTTGCAACAACCAAACTATTGGGAAATACAGAGTAGACGTAGGCTTCAGGAACAGCTGGAGCCAAGAATTCAAATGCCATTATCTCTCTCACTGTCTTTTTTTTTCCCTTTGCCATGCTGTGTAGCATGTGGGATCTCAGTTTCCCAAACAGGGGGTGAACTTGGACACCCTGCAGGGGAAGCAAGGGATCCTAACCACTGGACAGCCAGGGAATCCCCTGCCTTACAGTCTTTTATGTATTCTTTTTCCCCTCAGTGTGCTGGCTTTAGCTCTCATTGTTAACTCGATTCTTCGACATGGTGGATGGCCACTAGTAGATCTTTACCTTGGTATTTCACAACTTCTCCCTTTAGAAGACTTTTTTACAGCTGCAGTTGTTAATTAAAAAAAAAAAAATCAGTGGGAAAAACTTCTAGATAAACAGATAATACCAGCTGCCTGAATCACTGCTCTCTCCCAATATGTCTTCCAAACAGTACAGAGCAACAAGAAAAAAAAAGGTAAAAACTTTAGGATTGAGGATACCCAAATCTCAAATTAACTCTTAAGTGAAAGAGAAAAAAAAAACCAAACACTCACCAGAATCTCATTAAGCTATGTCTCATACTCTTGCCTCAAACCGTTACCATGAACAAAAATGGTTTTTTTTTTTTTTTTTTTTTAAAGTAGGAGAGAAGATTGGATCCGAGGTTAATGTGAAATTACTGTCAAAGGAGAAAGTCTACCCTCTGGATAAAAATACTGAAAATATTTCCGATTCAATTCTCAGGGAAAGACCCAAATGTATGCTGTCTACCAGAGACACATCTAAAACAGTGATTCAGAAAGAGTAGAAGTCAGTGGGAAAGGTTGTAATTGACCCAGTTTGGGTCAGCTGTCCATCCAGACCACGCAGATCTGGCCAACAGTGTGGGGTGCTTTGATTCAGCCGTCCTATCCCCCACTCCCCTCCTTGGCCACTCATCTATGTCCAGGCTGGTGGACTCATTAGAACTTGGGCATTTTCTCTTGGTTGCTGTATCCCTGCATCTTAGAACAGTCCCTGGCACTTAGAAGGTGCCCAGTATTTCCTGATAGCTTCTTCTGGACTAAATAGTGTCTAAAAGAAAAGGGGTTCTGTTTTCGGAAGAAGAGGGAGGTATTGGATAGACAATACACATATTAAGAAAAAACATTTTCTAGAAGTTGTTTTTCAGTGTAGTCTGATTTCATATTCTTGAGAAATGGATGTTTGTTTTTAAGTGATTTACAGCATGAGCAGTGTAAGTATAGAAAAGTGGATTAATAAGTAATGAAACTGTCTGGAACAGGGCTATCTGACAGAAATATGAGCCACAAATGCAAGCTGTGCATGTAGTTTTAAATTTTCTAGTCATCACATTAAAAAAGTAAAGAAATGAGTCAATTTCATTTTAATAATATATTTTATTAACTCCAGTTCTTCCAAGTATTATTTCAACATAAAATCATACAGAAAGCATTAATGAGATATTTTATATTCTTTTTTCCCCTGTTCTGTTTGCATTTATACTTACAGCATGTCTCAATTTAGCCTAGCTTCAAGTGTTCAGTAATATTAGATAGTTCAGATTTAGAGAATGGGATAGTCATCTTGTCGTTTCAGGATAATGGATGAAAATTATATCTAACACCTAAAATGTATTTCTGTGTGTGGCAATATATTTATATCTCTTGGCCCAGATGAAATATGTCTTATTTAATGCTTTTATTTTGTGATCTTATATGTTAATAATACCTATTTTAAATTAGAGCACAATTACAGTTTAGTCTATAGCAAACCTTACTGATACTTTTATTTCTGAAGTAAATTTACCACAATACTGATGTAGTGGAAAAGGGTCATTGTCTCACTTTGCTGCTGCTGCTAAGTCACTTCAGTCGTGTCCGAGTCTGTGTGGACAGACGGCATAGACGGCAGCCCACCAGGCTCCCCTGTCCCTGGGATTCTGCAGGCAAGAACACTGGAGTGGGTTGCCATTGCCTTCTCCAATGCATGAAAGTGAAAAGGGAAAGTGAAGTTGCTCAGTTGTGTCTGAGTCTTCATGACCCCATATGTCTCTGTTTAAATGTCCTCATTACAGTTGTCTCCTGTGAACATTTGAAACAAAATAGCAACCTCTACCATTTCCCCTTGCCCCTCTGACAATTCCTTTGCCTTTTATATTGCTGTAGACATCTCAATAATTCTTGTTACATCTGACGTATCATAAATACTTTAAAACTTGTCTTTATTTATCACCCCTTTCCCCTAACACACATGCACACAAAAGAATGCTTCCTCTCTTAGCACAAGAGCTTTATTGTATTCACTGCTATGTTACTACATCTTAGAACATTCCCTGGCATGTAGAAGGTGCCTAGTATTTTCTGATAGTGTGAATGAAAGATTTCAGACACATGGAATTCACTGCTGCCGTATACACAGATACTCCCATGTCATCATCATCCTATATGGTCTTCCTTTGGTACCCACACTCTTCCCCATCACACTGCCATCAGAGTTACTCTAGCTTTCAGTTCTAATAGTAAGGACTATGATGGTAGCTTTGTCATCATTTCTCTGCCTCTAGCCTTTCTCTTCAAGTCAGTTGGCAAATGACTGCCACCATGAATGTTAAAGAGCATCTCTGAACATGTTAGTTCCTTGCTCAGAATTTTCAGTTCTTCATTGTGGCTTTTTGGGATATCTGTAATGTGTCATATTTGTATCCTGTGCTGTTACCAACTGCACAGTTTAATTAAAAAAAAAAAAATATATGTTCAGCGCTTCCTCCTCTTCTCATTCTCTGTACATGTTATTCTCTATTCCTGGATTCCCTTTTCCTCTTCTGCCTTGACCAGAACCCCTGACTCAACTTTAGCTACTTTTTAAACTCTCCTTGGGACAGTGTTGTAAAGAATTTTAACTTAGGAGCATTTCACTGATGGATTATAGAAATTCTATGAAATATGAATAGACAATGAAATGTCATCAAAGCAAGACACTTGGCCTATATGCCAATGGTCAAGTACCCTGGAAAGCAGAGCATTTATGGTTTAGAGAAAAATGAGTGTCTGTCAAAGTACAGGAACTAGAGAAAAAAAGGGCACCGTGTTATCATTCTTTGATTGCCTAGTCTTTCAATACCTTTGTCTTTAAGTGCTCCCAATAAAAAATGGTCCTTGTACAACTTCCTTAAAATATACATAATTTCATAAGGAGCAAAAAATAACCCCAGTGCCTTCTAGTGTACTGAAGCAGCAGCTTTTCATAGATTGAATGTAAAACAGTTACACCCACTTCCTGAATAGCAAAACATTTACAGCATTCTGTAGCTGTAAGTTTTGGCATTTATGCCTTTCAAAGATTTGGTCCCTTAGGTTTATATGGTCAAATCTATGGGTATACCATTGTTTATGGTGTTACTTTATTATCCTTTTAATGTTCATCAGATCAGTGGTAATGACCTCTCCTTTTCTGATACTGTACTTTGTCTTATCTCTCTCTCTTTGGTTAGTCTAGCTAGAGGTTTATCAATTTTATTGAGCTTTTCAAAGAACCAGCGTTTGGTTTTGTTGTTTTTCTCTATTGATTTTCTGTTTTGATATCATTAATTTCTACTCTAATTTTTATTATATCTCTTCGTTTATTTGCTCAGAAGTAAACTTTTTTTCTTTCCCTTGTTACTAAGGTAAAAGCTTAGGTTTTTTATTTTAGATGTTTCTTTTCTTCTAATACATGCATTCCATGCTATAAAGTTGCCCTTTAAGCCTGTGTTTGCTCCATTCCACAATTTTTGATGTTATGGTTTCATCCTCTTGTAGTTAAAATATTTTAAGTTTTACTTGAGAGACTTCTTTGATCCACAGGTTACTTATTGCTGTCAGATTGCCAGGTATCCGGGAGTTTTCCAACTATCTTTCTGTTAAAATTACCAGGTTATCTGAGAACATACTTGGTATACTTTCTTTTCTTTAAAATTTAAAATATGTTTCCTGGCTCCAAATGTGGTCCAGCTCCATGTGAACTTGGGAATAATGTATATTCTACTGTCATTGGTTGGATATTTTATAAATGCCAATAGAAGCAAGCTATTTGTTAGTACCATGTCCTTACTGATTTTCTGCAATGGAACACTTAAAACTGCTGCTTTAGAGCATCACATGGGATCCATTGGTTTAAAAGTGTGAGAACGATTCCCTAAGTAGCTAAATTTTGACTTAATAACATCAGAGACATTGCATACAAAAGACATTTGCAGTGTGAATATGTGGTGTTTAAATCGTAGATGGGTGTGAAATGCATTTAATTCCCTTTAAAAGCTACTTGTTTTGAATATGTACATAATGATGCTATTTTAAAATGGGTTTATACATGCCCACACACAAATGCATAGTGAAAGGACAAGAAGAATTTACTCTAAATGTTGACTATAATTATAACCCTGGGGCTATGGTATCACAAGTGTTTAAAAAGTATTATTCATTACATTTTCCTATAGTTTTAAAATCTCCACACTACTGTTTTACTTTTGAAAAAGAACAAAGAGGTCATTATGGTTTGTTGAAATCTGATATTGTTTCACGTGTGAGATGAACCTGAGGTGTGAACTTGATGAATAAAATGCTTGCAGGTAGGCATTGTCATAGCCAGTGTTTCATTATTCACTGTAGTCAGAGAAGAGCTGAAATGGAACAATTAATTAAAATCCACTGATAATTCCAGCACCCTCTTTTGAAACCATCATTGTTATCTGAGCAGCTCACCATACCTTTGCTAGTTTCAACCTAACAAAGACAGTGGAATTATTTAAATTTCAGTAAAGAATCCACCTGCAATGCGGGAGACCTGGGTTCGATCCCTGGGTTGAGAAGATCCCCTAGAGAAGGGAAAGGCTACCCAATCCAGTATCCTGGCCTAGAGAATTCCATGGACTGTATAGTCCATGGAGTCGCAAAGAGTAGGACATGACTGAGCAACTTTCACTCTCACTGTTATGGCTTGATGGGGCTCTAAAATGCTGGCTAGGTAATGGGCACCGACTACAAGTGGTAAACACATTCTGTAGTTGACTCCTGAATATTCAGAACTTTGTTTATTTTGCAAAAGAGTGTAAGCTTTTGGAGTGAATAAATATAGAATATTGGGAGAAAGTGAAGTCACTCAGTCGTGTTCGACTCTTTGTGACCCCATGGACACCAGGCTCCTCCGTCCATGGGATTTTCTAGGCAAGAGTACTGGAGTGGGTTGCCATTTCCTTCTCCAGTTAAGTATTAGTCATATGTAAATAAAACTTAAAAATTTCTTGGTTTCAGTTAAAAGTGAGAAGTGTAGGAAAAGAGATCAAGGCAACCACATAGTAGTATTGGTCCAACTCCAGTTTTGAAATTTCCCCTGATATCTGGCATGTACTATGTACATGGAGTGTGTTTAAAAATTTATTGAATATTAAATTTCATAGATTCCCTGTGTTGTCAGAAACATATAAGTATTAGTCATATGTAAATAAAACTTAAAAATTTCTTGGTTTCAGTTAAAAGTGAGAAGTGTAGGAAAAGAGATCAAGGCAACCACATAGTAGTATTGGTCCAACTCCAGTTTTGAAATTTCCCCTGATATCTGGCATGTACTATGTACATGGAGTGTGTTTAAAAATTTATTGAATATTAAATTTCATAGATTCCCTGTGTTGTCAGAAACATCCCTGGAGTATAAACACTGTATTTCTTTAACAGACAAGGAAATGCTGTCATGCATTGTTGGGTTTTATTACCTGATTTCATGTTTGATCAGACACTAAGAACAGTAGGAAATTTCAACTGATTGGGTGAACTCATAGAAATTAGCCTCTTCATTATTTTCCTATAATATTTGATAATAGACTTTCATATGAACTACTTAATTGCTAAGTACTAAAATTTACTATGAAACTAATTCTAGACATCCTAGAATCCACTCAGGAGTTAAGCTCTTGAATATATTAGGTTCAGGGTTAACTTTTAATGCTTATGATTCTCAATGGAAAGAGGGCAATACAGCCTCAATAAATAATAAATATGAAATGGTAGACTATATTTAAGGTACTATAGTTTGTGTTTTACGTATCAAGAGGAACTTGAACTAGGCTACATGGTACCTATTATATTTTAAAAACTCAAAAACTTAGAAAACAGCCCTTTGTGGCATTCTCTGTCACCTTATCCTGCTTCCTCAGAAGTAACTACTTTTGATTATTTTTACCTATTCATTTTGTTATTTTTTCACTATTGTATCTTTAATATATTATTATTTTGAATTTACTAATTTAAAAAGACCTGTTGACTAATGTAAGAACTAGGGAGTTAGCTTCTTATGTTTTTCATGTTCTGTATTTCTTTCCCATGGAGCTTTATTTCTTCTTAAGATTAAAGTGGTAGTGTTTTAGGCTGTTATCACTATGTAAAATGGTGATACTATATAGTGTTAAATATTTTGTAATGGATAATATTTGCATAGTAATTATAGTGTCCAAATACTGTCACAGTTATTAAAAACCCTAATTAATTGGTTTAGCTTGTTTAGCTTTTCTTTTAGTATTGAGGGATCCCTAGTTTTGAGTTTAGTGCCAGATATTGATGAAATATAATGAGGAGTCAGTTTCTTTTCTTGAGGAATTCAAGATCTTCTCTATGAAAGAGAAGATACAAAAGTGGTAATAGAGGTTTACAAAATGCTTTATTTTCTTGGGCTCCAGAATCACTGCAGATAGTAACTGCAGCCATTAAATTAAAAGATGCTTGCTCTTTGGAAGAAAAGCTATGACCAATGTAGACAGCATATTAAAAGTGGACATTCCTTTGCCGACAAAGGTCCATCTAGTCAAAGCTATCGTTTTTCCAGTAGTCATGTATGGATGTGAGAGTTGGACTATAAAGAAAGCTGAGCACCAAAGAATTGATGTTTTTGAACTGTGGTATTGGAGAAGACTCTTGAGAGTCCTTGGACTGCAAGGAGATCCAACCAGTCCATCCTGAAAGAAATCAGTCCTGAATATTCATTGGAAGGACTGATGCTGAAGTTCTGATACTTTGGCCACCTGATGCGAAGAACTGATTCTTAGAAAAGACCCTGATGCTGGGAAAGATTGAAGGCAGGAGGAGAAAGGGATGGCAGAGAATGTGATAATTGGATGGCATCACCAACTCGATGGACATGAGTTTGAACAAACTCTGGGAGTTGGTGATGGACAGGGAAGCTTGACGTGCTGCAGTTCATGAGGTCACAAAGAGTCGGACACAACTGAGCAACTGAACTGAACTGAAGGAATCGAAAAGGAGGTAGGGCTTACTATGTTTGGCTCCAAGGTATTACCAGGCTAGTTAATGCTGGAAATGAGCTCTAAAGGAGGTAGGGGTGGTCCAGATAGGCAAAACTGGGAAAGCTTTAATGACACTGGGATTGGCAGAGGAAAAGAACCTCACCTTTTTTCCTTTTGTTTGTTCTGCATATCAACAGAGTTGAACATGCCATAGATTCATAGTACAGATGTGTTGAATCTAAGCTGAACCCTTATCTTGACTTCATAGCAGTACAAATGTTCATAAAGTACCATTTCAAATAGTATTGTGCTAACTTGGATTGCAAGGAGATCCAACCAGTCCATTCTACAGGAGATCAGCCCTGGGTGTTCTTTGGAAGGAATGATGCTAAAGCTGAAACTCCCGTACTTTGCCCACCTCATGCAAAGAGTTGACTCATTTGAAAAGACTCTGATGCTGGGAGGGATTGGGGGCAGGAGGAAAAGGGGATGACAGAGGATGAGATGGCTGGATGGCATCACCGACTCAATGGACATGAGTTTGTGTACGCTCCGGGAATTGGTGATGGACAGGGAGGCCTGGCATGCTGCCCTCCATGGGGCTGCAAAGACTTGGACACGACTGAGTGACTGAACTGAACTGAAGACATCATGTATTCTTAGTAATTATTTAACTAAAAACTTCCTGTGAATGTTGAAAATAGTTGATATACCTTCTGTAAATCAGAAAAAGGACATGAGTGCATTCACATAACTTCATTATTTTCTCAGTATAATTTCAGGGTCATATATTTTCTGATTTTTTTTTTTTGAAGTTGCTGTGGCTTAACTATGAATGGTTGGACCATAAAACACCTTCTAGAAAATATAAATTAGCTGGATGATAGAGACAAGGAGAGCTATTTATAGTAAGGTGTTAAAAGACACTCGATGTGTTACATCCTGTGGACTGGTCAGTTGAAAGAGTTTATTAAAAAAAATTCTTTGTTAAGATTTGCTTTGTAAACTCTTGTGTATAAAAATTCAGATAAAAAAATGAAAAACTATAAAGCTGAAAATGCCTTTGTCGTGATAAAAGAGAAGGTCCTTGGTAAGACTGCCTCAGATTGCCACTAGGTTACTAGTTAATTTTCATAGATTAATGACCAGACCTGTGGGTTCCCATCATCTTTGAAGATGTTTCTGTTTTTCAAATTCAAACTGCTGCTGATGCTCTCGTGACACTCTCAGCGCCTACGTGTTCTCTGCCTCCTGCGGCATTGAATTTAGAAGCTGAAGGAGACCTGAGATATCTTAAAATTCTGATGTCATTTTCCAAAGGAGGGAACTGTCCAGAGAGAGTTGATAACGCTCCCTTGTCCATTCTTTGTTTCTCTGAGTTGTTTTTACTCTGAGCACTTCTGACCTCAGATATGTTTCTCTTTTCTCCGTGCACCACACCAACAAATTCATTTACTCTTGACACCAACTGGATGTTGTACAATTCAGCTCACTTCAAACACTAGCTATTAGGAGTTAGAGCAGACCCCACAACTTAGGGAATCAGTCCCACAGGACTGCTCCCACTTTAAGTATGTGGCAAGATTGGATGGCCACATTCCTGTTCAATTTGGCTACAAAATCGAGGGTTTCCCCAACTCCCTCCTCAAGTTTAACAGTTTTCTAGATACAAATTCAGGCAAACACTGTATTTACTGTTGCTGGCTTATTATAGAGATTATTCTAAAGGATACATTACAAATGCGTCACCAGGCGAAGAAGTCTACGGGGTAAGGTCTGACAGAGTCCTGAGTACAGGAGCTTCTGTTCCTGTGCAGTGGGGTGTACCACCCTTCTAATGCATGGATGTGTTCACCAACCCATAAGCTCTTTGAACCCTACCATTAGGGCTTTTTATGGACATCTCATCATGGAGGCGTGATTGAGTAATAACCCTGTCTTCAGCCTTCTCCCCTTAAGGTTGAGGGTAGAACTGAAATTTTGATTTTCTAATCAAAATTTGGTCTTTCTGGCCACCAGCCCCCATTCTGAAGTACTCTTTGAACCCTACCATTAGGGCTTTTTATGGACATCTCATCATGGAGGCGTGATTGAGTAATAACCCTGTCTTCAGCCTTCTCCCCTTAAGGTTGAGGGTAGAACTGAAATTTTGATTTTCTAATCAAAATTTGGTCTTTCTGGCCACCAGCCCCCATTCTGAAGTTGTCTAGGATCGCAAAAGGATCACTTAATTGGCACAGAAGGTGATTTTGTCACATTTGAGATCCAAGGGATTAAGAAGCTCTGTCAGGGCCAGGAGTCAAAGACCAAATATTATGACGAAAGATGTTCCTTGCATCTTTTTCACTCGGAAAATTACAAGGGCTCTGCGCCTTGAACTGGGAATGAGGTTCAAACATATATTATTATTTCACAGCATTACACACTTACCTCTGGATTTAGACAGTACCCTTGCTGCTCCTTCACCCTGCTTTCATGGCTACTTGCCAGATCAGAACACTTCACTTTATACTTGGATGACTGCCTCTGGCCTCATCTGGTTGTTTTTAATCTAATCTTCTGATCCGATTTAACAAGCTCTTCAGGACTGAATAGATGTTATAGGCCAGACTGGTTTAGATTTCACATCAGTGCTGGGTCATGGTTCCTCTAGGAGCTTTTCCAGCTGAGGGGGAACTTTATATACTTAAAGTCAGCAGAACCACCCACTGAGTTGTGGATAAGATTTTGGTTGAAACTGTAGTTGAAATATTTCTAAATCCAGTCTGAATCTGTTTGGAGTGTACTAGGGCCAACTATACCATCATGATGTTGGGGGCTAGAATACCCTATAAATAGAGATTTAAAGTGTAAGATCTGCTCTGAACAAGTTTCAGTTCTCATTGTGGATGAAACTTGCCCATAAATATGTAAGGAAAAATATAACCAAGTACCCTAATGAATAGTATAACCCAAAGGGCTGAGAACTAAGCAGAGTGTTGAGTAAGCCGTGTAAGAGCTTCTAGATGGAGCAAAGCTTGAGATAAGCTATTAAGGTCAGATATGATTTGGAGCAGGGAAAGGAAAGACTGATCTGAAAGGAAAATATTGGGAATAAACTTTGTACTATATATGGAAAGATAATTTCTACTTATTAATGTTTATTTACATTTGAGCTCTGCTTATGTTTGCTATGTTGCATTTCAGTTTTTATAACTCCTGTTTTTCTCAGAAATCAAACTAAAAGAGTTTCAATTCACTCAATTCTGTTCATCTCAAGTTGGTAATACCAAATTGGTATTATTCTATTGAGAAAGATTTCAATACATTTTTAAAGTATTATTTTCCTCATATTGTATTCCAGATAAGAATGATTTAAAAGACTATATACTGAAAAGAAGTCCTAATGGTCTTTTAAAAAAAAAAAACAAAAAACTTTCTCCGCCATCTATCCACTATTTTAGCAAGTTCTTATTAGAAATATTTGTGGTCATTCCCTATATCTGAGCATGCCTTCTCTTGAGTAAAGATTTTAAGTGAAAGTTACTACCACTTGCTTTGAGGTAACCTAGTTTTGAATTTAAAAAGATATAACCTTGTATACAGAGAAAACCTTCCTTGCTTGAGTTTGCAATTTTCTTAAACTACTTAAAGGAGTGTTTATTTAAGTTTATCTCATTTACAGAACAGTGAGTGTTCTCCTGTGCTTGAGAAACTCTAGGTTCTGGAGCTTATGCTTGTCAGGTTTCTCTGATCATGGTTTTAACAGCTGAAAGGAAAGGAAGCCACACGAGTCTAGCTTATTAGAAGAAGGGGCATTTTAATACTAAATTTAACCCACTCCAAAAATAATGAACTGTGAGGTTTGAAGTTTAAGATAAGATCTGGGAAATCCCCCCAGTCCTACAATCAGTCACTGTTTCTCTTGAATTCTAGATATTTTCTCCGTCTTACGGAAGAAAGCCACTCTTGATTCAGTTCAATTCAGTCGCTCAGTCCTGTCCGACTCTTTGCAACCCACATATGTATTTTTTTAATGTATTTATTTTTTAATTGAGGGATAATTGCTTTACAGAATTGTATTGTTTTCTGTCAAATGTCAACATGAATCAGTCTTAGATATACATATGTTTTAAATTTGTGTCTGTAGCTGTTTCAGCCACCTTACAGGTGAGTCTATATAATGAAATGTAGAAGGTGGTGAGAAGTAACGATTTTAATTCATTTTGAATGTGAGGGCTGTCTGGCCTTATGTGGCTGTACGTTCCTGTCCTTAGAATGGTTCTCTTGACGCTGCGTCCACTGTCAAGAGGAACTTACCTCCTGTGGTGACCCAAGGATGAAAGAGTAGATAAAACCAAGGAGGGTCTTAGAATGCAGGAACAGAAAAACCAGACCCTTGTCGTCCTTCCCTCCCCCATGTTGTAACTGTTAACGGATTTCAGGTCTTCCTGGGCAGTATAACCTGTCTCCTGTCCTACTCCACACAGGAGTATACTCCCCACCCAGTATATGTGCCTTATTCAATCAGCAAATGACCCAAAGACCCCTATCCCACTCCTTGGACCTGGGTATAAAAGTGGACTAAGCTGTCTCTTATACACATCTTGGCAAGCTACAGTCCATGGGGTTGCAGAGAGTTGGACACAACTGAAGGAACTTAGTACACACACACACGAAAAGTATTTGAACTCTTAGAGAAAACACAATATATCTGAGCATGCCTTCTCTTGAGTAAAGATTTTAAGTGAAAGTTACTACCACTTGCTTTGAGGTAACCTAGTTTTGAATTTAAAAAGATATAACCTTGTATACAGAGAAAACCTTCCTTGCTTGAGTTTGCAATTTTCTTAAACTACTTAAAGGAGTGTTTATTTAATTTTATCTCATTTACAGAACAGTGAGTGTTCTCCTGTGCTTGAGAAACTCTAGGTTCTGGAGCTTATGCTTGTCAGGTTTCTCTGATCATGGTTTTAACAGCTGAAAGGAAAGGAAGCCACACGAGTCTAGCTTATTAGAAGAAGGGGCATTTTAATACTAAATTTAACCCACTCCAAAAATAATGAACTGTGAGGTTTGAAGTTTAAGATAAGATCTGGGAAATCCCCCCAGTCCTACAATCAGTCACTGTTTCTCTTGAATTCTAGATATTTTCTCCGTCTTACGGAAGAAAGCCACTCTTGATTCAGTTCAATTCAGTCGCTCAGTCCTGTCCGACTCTTTGCAACCCACATATGTATTTTTTTAATGTATTTATTTTTTAATTGAGGGATAATTGCTTTACAGAATTGTATTGTTTTCTGTCAAATGTCAACATGAATCAGTCTTAGATATACATATGTTTTAAATTTGTGTCTGTAGCTGTTTCAGCCACCTTACAGGTGAGTCTATATAATGAAATGTAGAAGGTGGTGAGAAGTAACGATTTTAATTCATTTTGAATGTGAGGGCTGTCTGGCCTTATGTGGCTGTACGTTCCTGTCCTTAGAATGGTTCTCTTGACGCTGCGTCCACTGTCAAGAGGAACTTACCTCCTGTGGTGACCCAAGGATGAAAGAGTAGATAAAACCAAGGAGGGTCTTAGAATGCAGGAACAGAAAAACCAGACCCTTATCGTCCTTCCCTCCCCCATGTTGTAACTGTTAACGGATTTCAGGTCTTCCTGGGCAGTATAACCTGTCTCCTGTCCTACTCCACACAGGAGTATACTCCCCACCCAGTATATGTGCCTTATTCAATCAGCAAATGACCCAAAGACCCCTATCCCACTCCTTGGACCTGGGTATAAAAGTGGACTAAGGGCCCCTGTTCCATGTCGGTTCTCTCTTGAGCTGGCCCACTCTTCTAACAACATCTCCCACTCTAATAAACTTTATTTCCCTCTCATTCTGTCTCATGGCTGGAAATTCTTTTCCAACTCATCCCCAGACCACGACACTTACCTTGCAAGGAGGCTGTCATCTTTGGTGAAGGAGTTAGAAGTAGTTCTGCTACTTTTAACAAGGAGTGCTTCCATACACAGTCACACTTAAATTTTTATCCTTTAAATGAAATAAAACCTGTACAGAGTGTGTGAAAGAGCAGATCTCTTAATGCTGAGATACTTAAAATCTCCTTCAGAAAAGGGTTGCATGATGGGCCCCTCGTTTGTTCTGATTAAATGATATGGAGAAAGAACATGATCTATGTTGACATTAAGCACATTCCATAACTCTATGAGAGAAAAATTATAAGCCATACTTTGGCATTATGAAAATTCTTTTTAAGATTTAAAAATCAATATTTTAAAGTTTCTAGTTTTGTTTTCATATGTGCAGTTGATTTTTGGGTGAGTATATAGGGCCACAGTAAATAGAAAAACTTCAGTAGGTTACTTGCAACTTCAGCTGCCAAATGTCCCCACTTTGAGAAAAAAGAATGATGTGGTTATTTTACAGGAAATACAGTACAGGACTGTGGTTTCTGTAAAGGAAATGCCCACCAAGAAACTAAAATGCTGTTAGTCCTTAATGGTGTGCTTTGTGCTTGAGGTAAAAATAAGTTGATATAAATAAACCTTACTCCTAGATTTTATGCTCAGAATTAATTCTAAAGCACTTTAATGTAAAGCATGAAGTGACTTTGCATTTTTATGTGGCTTGCTAGCAGAATGCAGCTTAGGAGAGAAGACCACAGAACGCTCTGTGTAAATAATGGAACAGATGGTTGAGGGACAATCGTTTGACTTTGACAGTATCACACAAGAAGTCAGCCCTGATTTAAAACACAGTAGTGTTGGCATAAGCATCACTGTCACCCTCTTTCATTTGCTCTGGAGGGTAGCAAATGAAAGTAGCAAATGTCCCATTGTCATTCTTTTCACAAATCATCTAGTCTATTTTACTAACATTTCACTGTGTAATTAGCTCATCAGGGCAGATGGATCATGACTAGAAGGAAGGGCAGTGTGTGTGCTGCTCTCCAGCATCTATAATTTGTGATGTGAGAAGCTGCCTGTTAGGATTCTTCATATGGACATGCCTGTGTTTTACAATAAAAGGGGCTTTGGATCTGATTTAGTTCACACTTCTCATTCTGCGGGTCTGTCACTGAGGGGGTCAACTTGCGTTTTCAAGGTTGCTCAGGGAGTGGTAGGCAGAATTATGGCCGCTTAAAGTGGTCCATGTCCTGTTTCCTGGAAAATGTGAATACATTCTCTTACACAGCCAAAGGGATTTTGCAGATATGATTAAGTACCTTGAGGTGGGAAGATATTTTGTATTATTTAGGTGGCCCAAGATAATCACATGGCTTCTTAAAAGCAAAGAACCTTTCTCATCTGAGTCAGAGAAAGATGCAACATTGCTGACTTTGAAGATGGGAGAAGAGGGCCTTGAGTCAGTAAAGCTGGAAATGATGAAGAAATGGGCTCTTCACTAGAGCCTCTAAAAAGGGCCCTTGCCCTGCTGACACCTTCAACAGTCCAGTGAGACCCACCAACATGGGTCAGAGATGTAACATAATAAATATGAACTGATTTAAGTCACTACATTTGTGGTAATTTGGTATAGTAGTCACAGAAAACTGATATACTCACCCAGTTAGGGATGCAACCAGGTTTAGATCCCAGACCTTCTGCCTTACAGACTAGATGTTTACTCAGATGCTCTGTGGCCACTGTATCACTGAATCATGTACTCCTGAAAGACAGAAACCACTTTGCTGTTCTTCCCCAAGAATAACCCGAGTAACCCAGGGATGGCTGAATGGGAGACCACGGAAAGGGCTTGAGGACTAATTTTCAAGTACCAGGTGTTCCAGAGGGAAGCTAAATGGCAGAATCAATCTTGCTGCCCTGTTTAGTTCTTCAAACTGACCAAAACCATTTTGACTCAGGAATATATAAAACTCAGCCCAGAGTACCCAGAAGTTTGTGACTGGCTATCTTGAGATATGTCCAATCTAGTTCTTTGTTGACTCTCATATCCCAGACAATAGGTGGATGGATATACAATTCATAGGAGCTTTCCAATTTAGTCTAAAGGCCCCAGTTAGTCTAGAACAGTACTAGCCTTGAATATATCAAGATATTAAAAGTTTTTTTCTTCTGACTTAAAAAAATTTTTTTTTATTCTGATTTTCCACTAAAGCCCTTTAAAAAACATTAATCTTGACAGAAATCATAAGGGTGTCTCAAATAAAATCAATGATTTGATTTTAAATCAAATGAAATCTAAGATTGGATGAGGGCAAGGATGTATCCCTCAGAAAATCTAATCCAGGAACGTCAAATATGTTTCAACTCATCTGCCAGGTAGGATCTGTTGATAAGAGTTCTATGGAACACTGTTGGAAAGGATTCTGTGGCTATGACCTAGATCATGTAAGAAGAGTTCTTTGATCCTGACTGNGAAATCTAAGATTGGATGAGGGCAAGGATGTATCCCTCAGAAAATCTAATCCAGGAACGTCAAATATGTTTCAACTCATCTGCCAGGTAGGATCTGTTGATAAGAGTTCTATGGAACACTGTTGGAAAGGATTCTGTGGCTATGACCTAGATCATGTAAGAAGAGTTCTTTGATCCTGACTGATTTGGGAAACTGTGGCAATGATGATCTGCTTTCTAGAGATTTCTCTCCATATATCAATCCTTTAATCATTACTTCTCAAATGTGATTTTTCAGCCAGTTGTAAATCCTACAGAATGTACTGGATCCCATTCACATTCAATTCATTGGGTAGAAATGATCAGTGTGTTGATAAGTTGAAAATGTGTAGTGGAGGGAATGCTAACTTCATTTGTAGGTTATTTCTATCAACTCGCATCTGGAGAACAGAGAGAGGAGTGTAAAGGAAGGCAGAAGAATAAGTGTCACATAGGGCTTCCCTCTCCTTTTCTACTGTGGCAGGCCGTTCTTTCATTTTACCTTTGGCTTGTTGTTGTCCAGCCGCCGTCGTGACCCCATGGACTGCGGCACACCAGACCTCCCTGTCCCTCATCATTTCCTAAAGTTTGCCCAAGTTCATATTTATTACATTGGTGATGCTATCCAGCCATCTCATAATCTGATGCTCTCGTCTCCTGCCCTCAGTCTTTCCCAGCATCAGAGACTTTTCCAATGAGTTGGCTGTTTGCATCAGGTGGCCTGAGCTTCAGCATCAGTCCTTCCAATGAGTATTCAGGGTTGATTTCCCTTAAGATTGACCGGTTTGATCTCCGTGCTGTCCAAGGGACTCTCAGAGTCTTCTCTAGCACCACAGTTCTAAGGCATTAATTCTTTGGTACTCTGCCTTCTTCACAGTCCAGCTCTCACAACCGTACGTGACCATTGGGAAGACCATAATAGCCTTGACTATATGGACCTTTGTTGGCAGAGTGATGTCTCTGCTTTTTAACACACTGTCTAGGTTTGTCATAGCTTTCCTGCCAAGAAGTTTTCATCTTTGACTTAGTCACAGAAAATTTTATTTTGCTTAGAGAAGCCTTGACTGAATGTTATCGTATATGATTCATAATAGGAAAAAATAGATAAAAGTAAAAGTTTATTTATGTTAAAATATTAGCGAGAAGACAAAAATATTATGAGGGGTTGTATATGAGAAATTATAGCAGACTGTTTTAGGTCATTAATATGTTCATTTTTCTAAAGATATACTATTTATAGAGCAAATCATAGTTAAAATGAAAGTAACACTTTTAATACAAAAAACTAGAAAACTGTAACTATTTTGTGCTTAGATGCTGTTATTTATCCAAAAAAAAAATAGACCAGGCTAGCATTGTGACATGTGTTTTCCATCTGCTTCTTTTTTTATATTAATATTGGTTTCATATCTTATCAGGAAAATCAATTTGATTGATGAAGACATTATCTCAAAGACTTCACCTTCATAGCATCTGTAACAAGGCCTTTTGTGAGAGCTCTTTGGCTGTAGTGATCAGTTGACCTGTCTGTTGAGTATCATAAAGCTTAAGTGCCCAGAAAAGCCCTTGATTTCTCACCGAGATTGGAATGAGATTCTTCCTGAGAAGTATTCACATTAACATCAATCAGCAGGTTGTTGGCAGAGTTGCAGCACACTAGAGCAATAATGAAAAAAAATCCTTAAATCTTATATGGTGTTTTCAGTTTATCTGAACACTTACACTTCAGTTATTACATTGAGCCCTACTATAAACTATTAGGCAGATGGGCTCATTTGTATTATTTCTGTTTACCACTAAAACTGAGAAGGGTTAATGACTTTATAAAGCTAGTAAGCAATGGTGTAAAGAGAAATAAGTATTTAGCTTTAAACATGTGTTTTGGCATCCCAGGTGGTGCAGTGGTAAAGAATTCACTTGCCAATGCAGGAGACACAGGAGATGCAGGCTCGATCCCTGAGTCTGGAAGATCCCCTGGAACAGGAAATGGCAACACACTCCAATATTCTTGCCTGGGAAATCCCATGGACAGAGGGACCTGGCAGGCTACAATCCATGGAGTCACAGAGTCAGACATGACTGAGTGCACACACACACACGTACACACATACATTACAATTACATTTGAAAATGCCTAACATTTCACACGAATGAAACTCATCAGGTAACACCTACTAACTTTAAGACGATAGCAAGGTAAATATTTATAGTTTGAGATCTTGTTACCATTAGCCTTTTATTAACAAGAAATATCCCTTTAGCATATCACTTGTTATTGTTGTTGTAATGGATAGAAAGATTACAAGAAAAGGTTCCTTCCCTCCAGCTTGCCTATTCTAACCTGGTTGTATAGGATTGGACATAATTGACAGCATTATAAAGCAATGTTTGATAAGTGTCCTGAGAAAGACATAACTTAAGTTCCAGAAGGGAGAGTTAGCCTTGGCCAGGAAGAGGAAGAGAGATTCAGATAGCAGGTGACATTTAAGTGAGCTTTGAAAGTTGACAAAGATTTAGACTTGTGACATTTTTAGAGAAGGTATTTTATTTTGGTGGAAAATAAGTGAATTATGTCTGGGTGTGTAGGATAGTAGACCAAAGTATTGAAGTTTCAGCTTCAGCATCAGTCCTTCCAATGAATATTCACGACTGATTTCTTTTAGGATGGACTCATTGGATCTCCTTGCAGTCCAAGGGACTCTCAAGAGTCTTCTCCAACATCATAGTTCAAAAGCATCAGTTCTTCAGTGCTCGGTTTTCTTTAAGTCAACTCACATCCAGACATGACTATTAGAAAAATCATAGCTTTGACTAGATGGATCTTTGTTGGCAAAGTTATGTCTCTGCTTTTTAATATGCTGTCTAGGCTGGGCATAACTTTTCTTCCAAGGAGTAAGCATCTTAATTTGATGGCTGCAGTCACCATCTGCAGTGATTTTGGAGCCCAGTAAAATAAAGTCTCTCACTGTTTCCCTTGTTTCCCTGTCTATTTGTCATGAAGTGATGGACCAGATGCCATGATCTTAGTTTTTTGAATGTTGAGTTTTAAGCAAACTTTTTCACTCTCACTTTCATCAAGAGACTCTTTAGTTATTCTTCACTTACTGCCTTAAGAGTGGTGTCATCTGCATATCTGAGGTTACTGATATTTCTCCCGGCAATTTTGATTCCAGCTTGTGCTTCATCCAGTCTGACATTTTGCATGATGTACTCTGCATATAAGTTAAATAAACAGGGTGACAATATGCAACCTTGACATACTCCTTTCTCTATTTGGAAGCAGTCTGTTGTTCCATGTACAGTTCTAACTGTTGCTTCTTGACCTGCATATAGATTTCTCAGAAGGCAGGAAAGGTGATCTGGTATTCCCATCTCTTTCAGAATTTTCCAGTTTTCTGTGATCCACAGAGTCAAAGGCTTTGGGATAAAGTCAATAAAGAAGAAGTAGATATTCTTCTGGAACTTTCTTGCCTTTTTATGACCCAACAGATGTTGGGAATTTTATCTCTGGTTCCTCTGCCTTTTCTAAATTCAGCTTGAACATGTGGAAGTTCTTGTTTCATGTATTGTTGGAGTCTGGCTTGGAGAATTTTGAGCATTACTTTGCTAGCATGTGAGAAGAGTGCAATTGTGTAGTAGTTTGACCTTTCTTTGGCATTGCCTTTCTTTGGGATTAGAATGAAAACTGACCTTTTCCAGTCCCCTGGCCACTGCTGAGTTTTCCAGATGTGCTGGCATATTGAGTGCAGCACTTTCATAGCATCATCTTTTAAGATTTGAAATAGCTCAACTGGAATTCCATCACCTCCACTAGCTTTGTTCATGGTGATGCTTCCTGAGGCCCACTTGACTTTGCATTTTAGGATGTCTGGCTGTAGGTGAGTGATCACACCACTGTGATTATCTGGGTCACTAAGATCTTTTTTGTATAGATCTGTATATTCTTGCCACCTCTTCTTAATATCTTCTGCTTCAGTTAGGTCCATACCATTTCTGACCTTTGTTGTGCCCATCTTTGCATGAAATATTCCCTTGGTATCATTAATTTTCTTGAAGAGATCTCTAGTCTTTCCCATTTTATTGTTTTCCTCTTTCTCATTGCATTGATCACTGAGGAAGGCTTTCTTATCTCTCCTTGCTTCTCTTTGGAACTCTGCATTCAAATGAGTATATCTTTCCTTCTCTCCTTTACCTTTTGCTTCTCTTCTTTTCTCAGATATTTGTAAGGCTTATTCAGACAACCATTTTGCCTTTCTGCATTTCTTTTTCTTCTGGATGGTCTTGATCATTCCCTCCTGTACAGTGTCACAAACCTCTGTCCATAATTCTTCAGGCACTCTGTCTATCAGGTGTAATCCCTTGAATCTATTTGTCGCTTCCACTGTATAATCATAAGGAATTTGATTTAGGTCATACCTGAATGGTCTAGTGGTTTTCCTTACTTTCTTCAATTTAAGTCTGAATTTTGCAATAATGTGGTCATGATCTGAGCCACATTTGGCACCAAGTTTTATTCTTGCTGACTGTATAGAACTTCTCCATTTTGGACTGCAAAGAATATAATCAATCTGATATTGGTTTTGACCATCTGGTGATGTCCATGTGTAGAGTCTTCTCTTGTGTTGTTGGAAGAGGGTGTTTGCTATGACCAGTGGGTTCTCTTGGAAAAACTCTGTTAGCCTTTGCCTTGCTTCATTTTGAACTCCAAGGCCAGATTTGCCTGTTACTTGGGTATCTCTTGACTTTCTACTTTTGCATTTCAGTCCCCTGTGATGAAAGATGAAAAGAACATCTTTTTGGTTGTTAGTTCTTGAAGGTCTTGTAGGTCTTCATAGAACTGTAGAACTTCGGCTTCTTCACCATTACTCATTGGGGCATAGACTTGGATAACTGTGATAGTGAATGGTTTGCCTTGGAAGCGAACAGAGATCATTCTGTCATTTATGAGACTGCACCCAAGTACTGCATTTCGGACTATGATGGCCACACCATTTCTTCTGAGGGATTCTTGCCTACAGTAGTAGATATAGTGGTCATCTGAGTTAAAATCGCCCATTCCAGTCCATTTTAGTTCCCTGATTCCTAAAATGTCGAGGTTCCCTCTTGCCATCTTCTGTTTGACCACTTCCAATTTACCTTGTTTCATGGACCTAACATTCCAGCGGAGAAGGCAATGGCACCCCACTCCAGTACTCTTGCCTGGAAAATCCCATGGATGGAGAAGCCTGGTGGGCTGCAGTCCATGGGGTCGTGAAGAGTCGGACACGACTGAGCAACTTCACTTTCACTTTTCACTTTCATGCATTGGAGAAGGAAATGGCACCCCACTCCAGTGTTCTTGCCTGGAGAATCCCAGGGACGGGGGAGCCTGGTGGGCTGCTGTCTATGGGGTCGCACAGAGTTGGACACGACTGAAGTGACTTAGCAGCAGCAGCAGCAACATTCCAGGTTCCTATGCAATATTGCTCTTACAGCATTGGACCTTGCTTCTATCACCAGTCAAATCCACAACTGGCTGTTGTTTTTGCTTTGGCTCCATCTCTTCGTTCTTTCTGGTGTTATTTTTCCAGTCTTCTCCAGTAGTATATTGGGCACCTACTAACCTGAGGAGTTCATCTTTCAATGTCTTCTTATCTTTTTGCATTTTCATACTGTTCATGGGGTTCTCAAGGCAAGAATACTGAAGTGGTTTGCCATTCCCTTCTCCAGTGGGCCACGTTTTGTCAGAACTCTCCACCATGACCCATCTGTCTTGGGTGGCCCTACATGGCATGGCTCATAGTTTCATTGAGTTAGACAAGGCTGGGATCCACGTGATTGGTTAGATTGGTTTTCTGTGATTATGGTTTTCATTCTGTCTGCCCTCTGAGAGATATGGATAAGAGGCTTATGGAAGCTTCCTGATGGGAGAGACTACAGTGGGCCTTTATTTAACCTTAATTATTGACATAGGACTTCACTTAACCTTAATTACTGACTCTGAGACCCTATCTCCAAATACTTTCACACAACCGTGTTGGTGGTTGGAGCTTCAAAATAAGAGTTTTGAGGAGAAACAGTCTATAACAGACATTCTCTTGGCTTTCATTCTGCCCCACCAGCCATCCCTCTGCCTCTTTTCTTGGTTTCTCTTTCACTTCTTGTTATTCAGTTGCTAAGCTGTGTCAGACTCTTTGCAACCCCATGGACTGCAGCACGTCAGGCTCCCCTGTCCATCACCATCTCCTGGAGCTCACTCAAACTCATGTCCATCAAGTCAGTGAAGATAAGGCAGAATTCAGAGCAAAGAAAATTACTGGAGCGAGGAACACACAACGTTAACAGGGCCAATCTGCCAAGAGGACGTAAGAGCCCTGAATATATATGCACCAAACAATAGAACGTCAAAAAACATCAACTGATAGAGTTGAAAGGGGAGATAGACAAACCTAGAATTATAGCAGGAGAAATAAATCAGCTATATGGGTCTGTAGTTTTCTTCTTGTGTGTTAGCTTTGCTTTTGGTATCAGGGTATAGAAATGTCTGGTTGAAAGTAACACAAGTTCCTTTAACTGAAAAAAATGGAGGATTAACAGGTCCTACTTCAGAGGGATGACTGTGGGGCTTAAGGTAATGCATGTAAAACAAATGTGTTAATGCCTGACATATATAGTATATAATTCACCTTCAATAATGATCACTCTAATTTTTGTTTAATAGCACAGTCTTACTTCCCAGTTCAAGATCACCCTGGACTATAGTCTGAATCAGCCCATTTTTTATATTTTTTAAAAATTATGTTCCAGAATGGATCTGAAACAGCCATACATTTGATATAATGTATACACATACACAGAAATTAGGATGATGGGGGAAACGAAAGCCTAATAATTAAATAAATGATGTCATGAGGGCTCCATTCCTGGCTGAATCTCTCATGGAGGCCTCATGTTCCTGCAGACCCTTTCCTCCAGGTGGTCCCACAGCTGGGACCATGCTCACACCCTGGTGTCTCCAGGTCCAGAGAAAGTTCCAGAATTCAGCCTCATTGGATCAGATTCAGTTGTGTGCTCATTTCTGAACCAATATCTGTGGCCAGCCAGATACAGGATTCTGGTCGGTCAGGCCCAGGGTTCCGCCCACACCTTAATCTGGGGAAGGAGTGGTTTCAAGAGGACCCTGAAGAGGGCTGCCCAGAGGTTCCTTGAGGAAAACTAAGAAGTTGTTAGAGGCAAGGCCAGGATACTGGGTGGGTAGGGTCACCAGAGGTTACTGATGACTGGTGTCAGAGTTGGGCCTTGTCTTACACTCCTAAGGCTGCCATAACAGGGTCGGTGCCTTAAACCAGTGGTTCCCAACCTTTCTGGTACCAGGGACTGGTTTCAAGGAAGATGGTATTTCCAATGAACTGGGGAAAGGGATGATTTTGTGATGATGCAAGCACATTACATTCATTGTGCACTTTATTTCTATTATTATTACATCAGGTCCACCTCAGACCATCAGACGCTAGATCCTGGAGGCAGGGGACCCCTGCCTTAAACAACAGAATTTGTTTTCTCACAGTTCCAGATACTGGAAGTCCAAGATCAAGGTGCTGGCAGGGTTGATTCCTTCAAGAGCTATGAGAACGCATCTCTACTCAATTCTGGTGGGTTGCTGGCAGTCTTTGGATTCCTTGGTGTGAAGAAGCATCACTCTGATCTCTGGCTTCATCTTCACATGTCCTTCTCCCTGTATGTACATCTGTGTCCACATTTCCTGTTTTTGTTAGGATCTTAGTGATGTTGAACCTTGTTGTTCAGTCGCCAAGTCGTGTCCAGCTGTTTGCCCCTCCAGGGACTGCAGCTCACCAGGCCTTCCTGTCCCTCACCATCTCCCGGAGTTTGCCCAAGTTCATGTCAATTGAATTGGTGATGCCATCCAACCATCTCATCCTCTGTCACCCTCTTCTCCTCCTGCCTTCAATCTTTCCCAGCATCAGGGTCTTTTCCAGTGAGTCAGCTCTTCATATCAGGTAGCCAAAGTATTGGAGCTTCAACTTCAGCAGCAGTCCTTCCATTGAATATTCAGGCTTGATTTCCTTTGGAATTGACTGGTTGGATCTCCTTGTTGTCTGAAGGACTCTCAAGAGTCTTCTCCAGCACCACAGTTCAAAAGCATCAGTTCTTCAACACTCTGCCTTATTTACGGTCCAACTCTCACATCTGTACTTGACTTCTGAAAAGACCATAGTCTTGACTGTGCAGGCATTTGTTCAGCAAAATGCTTCTGCTTTTTAATATACTGTCTAGATTCATCATCGCTTTCCTTCCAAGAAGCAATAGCCTTCTAGTTTCATGGCTGCAGTCACTGTCTGCTGTGAATACTGAATTAGGGCCCACCCAAGGACCTCATTTTAACTTGCAGCCCTGTCTCCAAACGAGGTCACACTCTGAGCTACTTGGGGTTAGGACTTCAACACAGGACATGATTCAACCCACAACAGGCACGGAAGCAGTTGCCTCATCCACATGCTTGTTACTGGGCCAGTGCACCACACTCTAATCGAGATGAGTGTTAACCTCTGCTGGAGGGAGTTGACTGCCAGCCTATCCTGAAAAGGCTAAGCTTACAGTCTCTGCACTTGGTGACTTCCAGTTAATAGTGACCTAACGCAGTTACAGAAGGCCCAGATTATTGCCCAGCGGGCACAGCCATGCGGTATTGTACACCATCCAGGGCTCCCTGTGGGTTCAGGCTGAGGCCAGGCTGAAGCTGAGCCTGCAGCCTTGCCCTGCGTCCTTCTCACCCCTCCTGAGAGACCCCCTCCACAAGCCACTTGCCCACAGGCCCCCATCTTACCCAGCTTCTAGGACACCAGCCTACTCTGGATCCCTGCGTGGCACAGCCTCACCCACACGACTGCCCTCCTGGGTACCACGTTCTTCCCTGAGAGGGGCCAAGTGTAAAAGGACCGTCTTTTTCAGGCTCTGGGGAAGATGGGGTTGGGCACCTTGAGGTCTTTCACACCCAAACTCCGGCTGTGAACTCATCCCGATTCTCCCCACGTCTGCTCCAGAGCCTCGCTCTATCCACCCTCTCCAGATAATTCCCATGTTCTCTCAGATCCAGATTTGATTAACAGAAGGTTATAAACAAGTCACAGAAAAAAGGAAAACCAGCATCTCCTCTGGGCAGCCACTGTCTATCGGCAAGTTGCTCTCTAGCCAATATTTTTGTTTTCTTGATTTTTTATATAGATAATGAATTAAGCTAGTTCATATACACTTCTTTCTTCAGGTCTTGGGAACAGCTTTGCCCCATATTGAATTAGTTATCAGATTTCAATAAAGGGTCTACCTTTGCAATGACAACTCATTATTGGATTTACAAGGGAGGGAAGATAGTGAAATCCCGCTAAGAGGATGGTTTTGAATTTCTCTTTTTCAGTTGCATGGCTATGTCCTGGCTAAAAAGGTCTGTGAAAAATGAGATGAAAATTCCAATACCATATTTGTCCCAGTTGCAAATACAATGCAGAGAAGGCAATGGCACCCCACTCCAGTGTTCTTGCCTGGAGAATCCCAGGGACGGAGGAGCCTGGTGGGCTGCAGTCCGTGGGGTCGTGAAGAGTTGGACACAACTGAGCAACTTCACTTTCACTTTTCACTTTCATGCATTGGAGAAGGAAATGGCAACCCACTCCAGTGTTCTTGCCTGGAGAATCCCAGGGATGGGGGAGCCTGGTGGGCTGCTGTCTATGGGGTCGCACAGAGTTGGACACGACTGAAGTGACTTAGCAACAGCAGNACTGAGCAACTTCACTTTCACTTTTCACTTTCATGCATTGGAGAAGGAAATGGCAACCCACTCCAGTGTTCTTGCCTGGAGAATCCCAGGGATGGGGGAGCCTGGTGGGCTGCTGTCTATGGGGTCGCACAGAGTTGGACACGACTGAAGTGACTTAGCAACAGCAGCAAATGCAATGATATGGGAGAAGACAGACATGGGGAGGGGCCTGCTGTGCTAGGAGGACCCACCTCCCCCCTTTTCAGAGCTGCCTTGTGACCGGGAGGCTTAGTCATTGGTGCCTGGTATGTTGGCATCAGGTGTGTCGGCCGGGGGAGGGGCTGCCCTGCTCACAGGGATGCAATATCTGAGGATTTGGGTCTGGGCAGCTTTGGTCCTCTATTGAGCTACCATTTCCTGAAAACTTCATGTGGGTTTTCTAACTTCACAGTGGTTATTTTACAGACCTATTTTACAGACAGATGTGTGCAGGGCGCTGCATTAGGTAAGGGGAGCAGGGAAGATTTTGCAGGTGTTAAATGGAGACTCAGTCGTGCAGGTTTTGCTCAAGGCACTTGAGTTGGAGCTGGAATTGGAAGCAAGGTCAAATTTCCTTCTATTTGTACTTCCTTTCTGCCTCCATCCAATAGACTCTTCAAGTAGGTAGTGTCCCTAGAACCTACATTTCAAAGACCCTGCTCTGTCCAGGACTGGATAGGAGACCAGCTCTGGCCCCTGGTACAGGAGACACTAGTCTCTCTGAGACTTCCCGTCCCTCTAGAAGGGGGTTTCCAGGTGCTTTTCTAATGCTTCCTGCTTCCTTGGCTGTTTCTGCTGATGGCTTGGTGAGATGCTGTTGTGGAATGGGCCTCAGCTGATGTTCAGCACATAGTAGGCATTTTTCATCATGACTGTCCCTGAAACTTCAGTGTCAGCATCAGCCCTTTCTAGGTGCCCCACTAGGAGGGCATTCCCAGTTCAGCCTCAACTCTGCTTCCCAGATGGGTCCAGCTCTGCCCTGTACCCTCACCTGGCACCCAGTACAGAATCTGGCTCAAAACAGGTGCTCAGTAAATACATTTGTTGAGTAAATGAATGATATCTGGGACTGCCTGTTACATACCTGTCACCCTTGCTCCCCATAGCCCTTCAGGTGGAAGAATAGTAAATAATACGTGATAAGACAAAGACTGTGATAGCTGAGGCACATCAGCTGCCTCCTGTGTACTCGGCATTGTCATTCCCCACAGTAACTGGGGAACACAGGCTCTAGTCTATTCCATTCTGTGTGTGTTAGTCGCTCAGTCATGTCTGACTCTGTGACTGCATGGTCTGTAGCCCACCAGGCTCTTCTGTCTATGGAATTCTCCAGGCAAGAGTACTGGAGTGAGTAGCCATTCCCTTTTCCAGGGGATCTTCCCGATCAAAGGATTGAACCCAGGTCTCCTGCATTGCAGGAGGATTCTTTACTGTCTGAGCCACCAGGGAAGCCCATTCCATTTTACAGATGGAGAAAAATGAGGCTCAGCAAGCAGAAGGGTGCGGCAGGGGTAAGAGGAGGAGCTGGGACTTGAACTCAGGCCTGTCTGCCCCAAGTGGCCCCTGATGCTTCTTTTTCCTAGTGGAAAACCTTCATTCCTCCACAAACTTTTTTGGGGCAGTTGAATTGGGGTCCCCTCCCCTGCTGGAGCTATGTCTGGACTTCCTCCAGCTTGACCACACCTCCTCTTGGGATCCCAGAGCAGACACCTTGTCATAGCATGCTTTCCCCATTCCCCACAGTCCCCACGCTAGCCTGGAGGTTTTCTGCCAATTCCTCACCCTGCCACAGCTGCTGCAGCTGGTTCGAGATGTGGCTGCCTTTCTGGAAAGTTCTGTTCCCTTTTCTTGTTGTCAGATATTCCTTTGCAGTTTCCTGTCTTCATTCCTGGCAGGACCCTTTGCACAAGAACAGAAGGCTCCTCTTGGCTTCTCTCCCTGTGATGGCGCAGAGCCAGGAATTCTGCTCCTGAGTGCCTGGGGCTTCCTTTGGGAGGGACAAGGGGCGTGTGATGAGCACTCCACATCCCTCTTTAACCAAAGGTTCACCAGGGCCATCACAGCCTTTTGATCCCTTATTCCCATGGGTCCCATCTTCCCTCACGGGGCTGGTGGTCAGCGGCTCCTGTCCAGCTGCCCTGGTGTTTCCCTTTGTCAAGGCCCAGCCTGGGGCAGCAGATGAGGGTGGGGCCTCCCCAGGAGAAAGAACTGCCGCTGTCCTGGGCTGGGCTGGGAGGGGAGAGGCCAGACCGGCTTCACTGCTCAGATGGTACCTTCATCCCCTCCTCCCGGCCTCTCTAGCAGCAGCCCTGGGGTCTCCCGGGGGAGGGGGTTCTGAGAGGTGATCACAGGTGGTGCATGGGCAAGCATTAATATTTTCACCAGTCATGTTTTCATTTTAATGGGTATCAGAAAAAGGTCCACAAGCAATTAATGCATTAAACCTTGATTTCATGGATGTTACTGCTTAGGGTGAGGCAAATTGAAAAAGGGAGACCATTTCAAGTCAAAGGGATGGACTGAATCAAAACCAGTATCGTGCAGGGAGAGGTGTGGGTGGCAATCTCCGGGAGGGTCAGAGAAGCTGCTGGAGCTTGGGAGACACGGAGGAGGCCCACGAGATCCCAGGGTCCAGCCTGGCTCTGCCGGTGGCGGGATGGGGGCACCTTGGGCAGCTTGCTGCACCTCGCGAGCCTGTTTCCTCCTCTGTCACGTGGGGAGGAGCCGTAGCAGCCCGAGGGGCTGTGGCGGGGTGAAACCGGGTGAGGCGGGTGGGGGGCTGGCCTGGAGCTCAGCATTGAGTCATTGCTTGGAGCTGCGGCGGCAGCACATGGTGGCATTATTGGTAGTATTAGCATCACTGTGGAAGCCTCAGGAGCTTATTCTGGGTGCCGCAACCAATGGCTTTCAGCTGGGAAGAATCCTCAACACAGCTCCATGTGAGCAGCTCCTGGCAGGGGCACCCTGCTCACGTTCATAGATCTGGGCCAGGCAGGCTGGGTGTCCGTCCAGTTTGGCCACCCACTGGGCTGCTTGGAGCCACCATATCCTTGACTGTAGCCTTAGACCGAGAGACCCTCCTCATAGGGTCATGGCTGTGAAGAGCAGCAGAAAGGGCCGGCCAGGTCTCCAGAACAGTAGGGCTTCTTCCTGTGTTAGATTTTGTCTTCTCATGGGGTAAACTTCTGTTGTTTGGGCAGGCACAATTTGATGCTAAGGTATAGTTTTGCTTGCTAAGTCATGTCCAACTCTCTGCAACCCAGTGGACAGTAGCCCGTCGGGTTCCTCTGTTCATGGGATTCTCCAGGCAGGAGCGCTGGAGGGGTTTGTCATTTCCTTCTTCAGGGGGTCTTCCTGACCACAGGAATCAAACCTGGGACTGTTATACCACCTGCTTTGGCAGCTGGGTCCTTTACCATTTGTGCCACCTAGGCAGCCCACTTAGCTTGCATGAGGCAAAGCTCTGTTTCTTGCAGGCACAGTCTGATGCAGCCTGGAGGGTTCTGAACCAACTCAGAGTGTTGCAGGTGTTATCCCTAGCATGATCATCTATCTACCCATCCATGTATCCATCCATTCATCCATTCATCTGTCATCCAACTGTGATCCACCATCCATCCATCCATCCATCCAGTAGATGGTTCTGAGCACCTACTAAGTCCTGGATGCCATGGTGCAGACAGTTCTGAACAAAATTGCCGAGGTCTTGCCTTCATGGTGCTTCAGTGGAGCAGAAACACCAATGTTAAGCACATATCACCAGGAAGCCTGAGGGTGGCTGCGGAGGGTGGCCCATGAAAGATTCAGGGATGCCTTCCTGGAGGAAGCGGCATCTGAGCAGGAACCTGCAGGACCAGGAAGACTTCAGTGAAGGGGAGTGGGTGAGGAGGGGGCTGTCCAGGTGGAGTTTCCAGGCTCCCCCGGGAGGTATAGATAGGGTATTGGGATGGATCCAAGAGGAGAAACATGATTGTTGTGGTTGGGATGGGGAAAGGGGGTGTGAGGGCAGGTGCAGTGGGAGCCGTGCTGGGGAGTTGAGGAATGCAGAGCATGAGCAGGGCGGGCGAATCCCAGCAGATCTGAGTCTGAAGGTCCCTCCAGCCACTGTGGGGATGTGGAGGGGGCTGAGGGGAGAAGAAGCGAGTGGGAAAGTGGTGGCGGCAGTTCAGGCTGGAGAAGGTGGGGCCTTCGGTCTCAGTCTCAGTGATGAAGGAAACGAGCCCAGTGAGGGGCAGGAGGGTCAGGGTGGGTGCCCAGGTTTCCAGCCTGAGTGGCTGATTCTGGGACCCTAGTGGAGGTCCCTGGGTAGAGGAGCAGGTTTGGGGTAGGGCAGATGCTGGGCATGGCTGTGTCTGTAAACTTGAGGCATCTGTGGGTTTCTAGGGGGCAATTGGGAAGCAGGTTCTAGCAGCAGGTAGAGGCTTGAGGTCATGAGCAAATAGGTAGGTGACTGAAGCCTCAGCGGGTGGAGAGCCCCCCAGAGAGGCACAGAGAGGGCAGCTCAGGAGGAACGTCCGTCCGAGACAGAGCCCCAGGACCCCTAGGCTTAGGAGGCGGGAGGAAGAAGCAGCAAGGGAGTCTGGGGAGTGGCCAGAGGGGTTAGAGGGAAAGGAGAAGTCTCAGGCCCGAAAGGAGAGCGTGTTTGAAGAAGAAAGGGTCACAGCCTGGGTGTTGCGCAGAGGCCGAATCTGGGCTGAAGGATGCCCCCTGGCTGAGCCAGTGGGGATCAGAGTGGCCTGCACAGGAACAGTGTTTCAGGGCTACAGAAGCACCCAGCCGGCCCTGGGGAAATTCTCCGAAAGGCTCCTGAGATGCAGAGCGGGAAGTGGCTTGTCCCACTGGCCAGGGCTAAGACTGTAGGGCTCTGGGCGCTGGGTTCCCTCTCTGCTGCAGGCGCCTGGGACCCCCACCTGCCGGCTGAGGTCAAGGTGGGTGGATGGGGCCCCCCCGGGACGTCCTGGAGGACCAACTGTGGACTGACCCGGCCTCCAGAATTCCCGCCCCTCCCTGCCTTCTCCCATGCCTCTCTCTCTGGGATCCAGATCCTTCCAGAGAAACCAAGGTGAACCCAGCAGGATGTCCAGTCGGTGCTCAGAACCCACTGAGAGCCCAGCCTAAACAGGGACTAGAGGAGGAGAGCTCCTGGAGAGGCCAGAGGACTGGGGAACACAACCAGAACTGGAAGGATGTGCGCTCCTGGCTTCCTGTCCCCGATCTGCTTACACCAAGGGAGACGCACCAGAAAATTCCCCTCAGCAAAGGCTGCCCCTCATAACTGATGCAAAAGGGAAACAAGGACGGAACGGCAAAGGGCTCCTCCGGGGCACGACCACGGGTGTGCTGGTCACGTGGGCTCTGCCCCTGGGCTTTCAGGACCTGTGTCACCCCCTCAGCATCTTGGGCTTGGGGGCGGAGGGTGAGATGGGCGAGGAGGGGGAGATGCAGTGGGGGTTTCCTGGGACCCCGCTAGTTGGTGCCAAGAGGAGCTCCCCATGTCCTCCCCCTGCAGGTGCCGAAACCAGGGAGCAGAAGGTTATGGAACCTTCCTTCTCTCCCAGCCCAGGATTTTCAGATCTGTCAGCCTCTTTCACGGCATCTGCAATGTACGGGATCTTGGAATTAGAGCATCTTTCACAGACTCACAGACGCTTTCACAGTCTTTGAATCCCAGAACCTGAGCATCTGGTCCCTTTCACAGAATCCTAGAATTCTGGAATCACAGGAGCGTTCGAGGACTCACGGGACGAAAGCCACAGAATTAAGGAGTCCCTGGAGAAAACCTGGAGCCTCACTTACTGAACACTTGGGATCACAGAATCAATCCGGAGGAACCTGGCGTTGAAATAGACACCCTGGAGGCAGAATCTTAGCACAGGAAGTCCCTCTCGTCCAAAACTGCCAGTTATGCAGGAGCCCTCTCTTCCCTTTCCTGTAATAACTTGACCTCTTGCAGGGATCGGGAGCCTATCCCTCGACTGGGCACATCAGGCTGTTGCTGCTGAGCCTAAAGCTGCTCCCACATGACACCCACCCCTCTTGCCTGTGTGCCCCAGCTGCTCATGAGGAGCCAAACATGTGAAAAAGTGAGCTGGATACCAACACAAGGGCTTCCCCTAGGCACGCACAGTTTGATCCTCTTGGGATCTGTCTCCCTCCAGGGCAGAGCCGACCCCCAGGACTTGGGGATGGGATGCGGACTCTTGGCTCTCCTCGATCCACAAAGTGACAAGAGTTCAATCTGCTCCTCTCCTTGAGGAGGGACCACTCAGTGATGCAGGCAGACAGGGAATGACCACAAGGAAAGGATGCTCAGTAATTCTCCATGAGGCATGAAGGAAGGAGTGATGCCTTTCCCAGGGTCAGGAGGATGCCCAAAGCCAGGGGTGGTGGGCAAGATTGGTCTGTGAGTCAGCTGACCCGATCAGAGTTATCCCAGCCCTGCCACTGACCACTGGATGACTTAGAATAAGTTACTCAGTGTCTCAGAGCCTCAGTTTCTCCATCTGTAAAATGGGCTAATGAAGCCCTCTCTGCGATCGTTACCCAGGAGACTTGCTGAGGGTGCTCACCTCTCGGGTCCCTTGGCACAGGGTAAATATGTTAACTCCCTCCATGCCCTCCATCCGTGCCTGGGTCTCGGGGAAGAATGAGCAGGATTCCTCCATGTGGAGAAGCCATGGAATGGCATTCCCGGGAGAGGGAACTGCCTGTGTAAAGGCCTGGGAACCACGGCCCCGTCAAGAGTACTTGGGGAGCAGCACTTGTTCTTGGAGCTTGGGGTGTAGGGGTGAAGCTGCAGGCATGGTCTGGGGGCAGCAGGACCCTGGATGCCTCTGTCCTGGAGCCGGGAGTGAGGGTGCTGGGAGTCGTGGCTGGAGGAGGTGCCCTCCTGGGAAGATGCCCCATCCTCCTTTCATCCTCAGCCTGGGGACAGAGTTCGACCGCCAGACCCACTGGGAACCGAAGCACTGAAGGGCCAGGAAAGCTGAGTAACTGGAACATGTCAGGAACGATCGTCCTCAGAGCCAAGAGCTCCCAGCCAACACCTAGCCCCAACACATGGAGCTGTTTGATGGTGAATCCCAGCCCGGAACACTGGAGCAATTTAGAAGGATCCGGCAAGGTTTTATTCTGCCATAAAGAGCTGGATTTTATTAAGTTTATAAAGGAGGCCAAGTCTCCTAGTGAGCCTGGTGGCCCTGGGGAAGCAGCCAGAGGCATGTTGTGGGGGCCGAGTCTCTAGGCTGGGATTCAGTGCTGACCCCATGAGCTGTGTGACACGAGGCAAGTTACTTAGCCTCTCTGTGCTTTGAGTCTTGCCCTCCTGAGGTCACGTGGACGGTCCTGATGTGCAGGGAAGACCTCTGCTTCCTCACGCCCCAAGTCTGCCCTGTGTCTGCTCCTGGGCTCCGTCCAGTCCATTCTTGCTCCCTCCTTCCCTCCACTGTCCTCGCTGGATCCGTGCACCCAGGCAGTGAGCGCAGATTTACGCCCCCACCGGGTCACGCGCTCCTCCTCAGCGCATTTACTCACTGGTGCCTCCAGCCTGGCTCCACCCGCCTCCACCCTGGCCCCACAGTGACTTTGGCCTCCAGCCTCCACTGTGAACAGTCAGGGTGCCCCCAACCCTGTGAGGGGGCAGGGCAGTTTAAGGAGCTCGAGGGTGAGTCCATTTGGGTCTCACGTCCCCAGGCTCCCTGCCCGCCCCTCCTCTCTGCTCATGCAGCGACAGGATATTAACGGGTGAACCCTGGGGGGCAGGTCAGAGCAGCCCATCTGGAGGGGTGCCCACTGCCCCTCTAGGTTTCTGGGTGACGTGGGCCAAACCACCCGCTTGCTCTGCCCCAGGAAGCCCTTCACCTCTGGGGAGGGGTCTGAGCACCAAGGTTCTGCCTCGAGGGCATCCGCAGCGAGCAGAGGCTGCCCTCCACCCTGTTGCTCAGCACCCCAGTTTTTGTCTCCGTCTATGTGGCTGTGACTCTTCCCTATGTATCGATCTGTCTAATCTACATCAGAGACAGACATCTATCTGTGTCTATATCTGCATCATCCATGCCTAATCTGTTCTTCCAGTAAATGGAGCAGGGGAGGCCCTTCCCCTCAAGGGTCTCGCTTCTGACCTGGAGGGGCTGATGGTTGGAGGCTGAGCCAGTTCAGGGTTGGCGCTGCTGATTCAGGAGGTGATGAGATGGATCATTTTCAAAATCTGTTGCACCTTTTACCTTGGTTAAGAGTATCCTGCAGCTTCGTGCCCACTGGTTGGTTGCACTAATTAATCGGTTTCGTGGCCTATACCTNTCTGCTGATTCAGGAGGTGATGAGATGGATCATTTTCAAAATCTGTTGCACCTTTTACCTTGGTTAAGAGTATCCTGCAGCTTCGTGCCCACTGGTTGGTTGCACTAATTAATCGGTTTCGTGGCCTATACCCAAGCCCTCTGAGCCCGGCATGCAAATATATGCAAATACCAGAGGAGTGGGTTGAACCCAAAGCCTGGTGGGCGTCCACCTGGACTGGGCTGACTTCTCTGCTCAGGTTTTTCCATCGCAAAGGCTCCCACGTTCCCAGGGAGCAGAGTCCAGAGAGGAGCAGGGACCTGCGAGCCGAGCCAGCAGACCTGGGTTCCAATCCCAGCCCTCTCACTGCCCTATGCCATCCTGGGCAAGTCCCTTCCTCTCAGAGAGCGGCGTCCTCGCCGCACTGCGGAGTAACACGCTGGGCCGGGTGGGCTTGGGACCCAAGGAAGCAGGCGCACTGGATTTCACGGTGTTGCTGCAGCAGCAGCCCAGCTTGGAGCTGGGGAGCTGGGCATTTCTGCCCATCACGCATTTCTGAGGCTTCCGGAAAAAAGTGCCTTCTCTCTGGTTTGCAGCCCGGAAGAGCGCGTGCTCCTTGGGAGAGCTGCGATTTCCTTAATGAATGGCACCCACTCCCTAATGGAGTCCTGGCCCCGCGTTCCGGTCCTGTGAAAGTGAGAGGCGCTCAGTCGTGTCTGACTCTTTGCAACCCCTATACCCTGTGTTTTGTGTGTGACCTTTGCCAAACAGTCTTTGCTTTGGGGGAGGGGAATGAAAAGTTGAAATCTGAACAGCCTAGAAGATTTATCCTGTACGGAGGATGTACGGTGTGGCTGTGTGGAGGCTGAGCTGGGGCCTGGGAGGGAGGGCCTGGGGCTGGGGGNGGTGGGTTGGAGGCTGCTGGATAAAGGGATCTTTTGAAAGCTCTGAATTGGATGCAACTTACAGGTAGCCCGCCTTTGCGGGGCAGGGGGTGGGGGCTGACGCTTACTGCGCACCTATTGTGTGCAGGAGGCCGGGCACGTTCTGACTCCATCAGCACTCACACTGCTGCCCGTGGGCATTGCTGCTCCCACTTTTCTGCAGGGCCGTCTGGGCTCTGAGTGCTGAGTTGACTTGTCCCGGGTCACTGGGCTCACCCATGGCAGGTCTGGGTGAGGATGGGAACCCAGGCCTGGCTGACCCCGAGGTCCTCGCTCTTTCTCTGGCCCTGTGTGGAGGCACAGAGGGACAGGGACGTGTGCATCAGGGGAGCTGGGACCCAGATGCCAGCGGTGGGTCTTGTCACTGGCCCACATTCCATTCAGCTGAGCGTTGAGCATTTTCTGTGAAGCTGGGGCTGGTCACTCTGAGGAGGGTCTGAGAGAGGCAGGTCCTGGATCCCTGGGAACGTGCACCTCCTTGGGGGGCCAACCTCCAAACAAACGGCTGGGGAAAGAGGCCACAGGGCTTTCTGGGGAAGCCAGGTCCCTGGGAGAGCTGGCTCTGGGGACTGCAGAGGATGGGCTGGCAGGTGGATTGGGAAGGGCATGGAGGTGGGGGCATTGCAGGGGGCAGCTGGAAGGGGGAATCCAGGGGCAGGGGTGGTCATAGAATAAACCATCATCCAGCCTGCCAGGCCCACTTTCTCAGCTTCTGGGGACACAGGGAGGAGCACCTCATTGGGGAGACATCCTGGGACGCAGATAATCACACGGAGAGGAGGGCAGGGGCGCCGTTGCTTCTTGGCTATGTGGCCTCAGGCAAGTTACACACATCTCTGAGCTCAGTTTTGTCATCGGTACAGCAGGGATAGCAACGATCCTGCCTTCCAGGGTAGGGGTAAGGATTAAGGGAGATGATACGGGTGTGATGGGAGAGCACTTGGGCTCCGGACACGTTCTCTACCAGATACTCTGGGACTGTTGACAGAGCAATTAGTCTGCCTGGAATGGGCTTCACCGAGAGATGAACTCTGGGCCTTGAAGAATGAGTAGGAGTTCATTAGAGGGAGGAGGGGAAAGGAGAGGGGATACAGCAAAGCCCTGGCAGGGTTAGGATGGAGTGAGGGTGTTGGGCATACAGTGAAGACCCAATTTTCTCTGAATTTCCTGGCAGGGGAGGGATGGGAGGAGTGGCGGGTGGTAGAGCTGCTGAGTAGGGAGGCTTCAGGCCATGAGAGCAGCCAACAGCGGGAGCCACAGCAGGTCCTAGAGCTGCAATGCAGATGATGTGGAGGATGGCTGTTCTGCCTGGTGATGGTTGATGTCAGGCAGGAGGCGGGGAGGACAGGGAACAGAGTCTGTGCTTCAGGACTCACGAGAGTGCACCAGTCCTCCTGGCGCCCAGGACTCTTCGGAGAGGAGAAGTCAGGTCTCAGCACACAACAGGGCTCATCCAGGTGAGCTCTCTTCCCTTGTCCAAGCCCCTCACTTGACCGATGGGGAAAATGAAGCTCAGAAAGGGCAAGTAACTTCCCCAGGGACACACAGGGGCTGCCTTTGCTGTGGCGAGGCGGGGGAAGGGGGCATAGGTCTGGGGGCCTTTGGGGTGTCTGCGCCAACAGGACAGTGAGTTTAAGGTGCTTCTTCTTTAGGGAGGGAGCGAAAGTTGTTCAGCAAGGAGAGTCTTTGAATTGATCATTGCCTCCTCTTCCTCTACTTCCTCCTCCTGGCAGGGTGAACCCCTGCTCACCCTCAGGCCCCGGAGCAGACAGCCCCTCCTTGGGGAGCCCCTGACACCCCAGGCTGGTTAGGGTCCTCCTCTGGCTCCCACATCACCTGTGCTCCCCCATCAGAACCCCCTGCATCCTTATCGTCTGTTTCCCACGGACTGGGGTTCTAGCGGGGGACCAACGCTCTCTCCATCCCCATGGTGAGCACAGGGCCCGCCTCCATCATTTGGACAAGTCTCCTGACCACTCAGAGCCTCAGTGTCCTCATCTATAAAAGGGGTGAACTCACACCCCCTAGGATGGCTGTGGGATGAAACCAGCTGTGTGCAGAAAGCGCAGTCCGCCTGGCACTCACAGCAGTCCATACTCCCCAGATACCACCTCCTCCCTTCCTCTTCCCTCCCTCCCTCCTGCCTCCCTTCTTCCCATTCTCACCTGGGCCTCTGAAGGGCTCATGGCTCCTCTCCCCTGCAGGCTTCCCATCACCCACCTTCTCCCTACCTTCAGAGCAAAGTCAAACAGAAACTTCTGCCAGGACTCACATTTCCTAAAATCCTGTGCTTAATTAGCACATCCCACTAGCTGAGAACTTACGTAACAGAAACCCAGCCTCTCTGCCCAGGCAAAGTGCATTGTTGATGCCTTCTCCCTGCAGGACCGGCTACATGATTTGTGGGCCCAGTGAAAAATGAACATTTGGGGGCCTTTGTTCAGAAAGTTGGAAAAAATGCCATTAAGCATTGGAAAATATGAAGCTTTATCCTTTCTGCCACACACTCTCTCTCTTGTCAGGGTGTTTTTTATTTCCTAGTTAGTGTTGTTCTAAGTAAAGAAAAATTAGAATTTTAAATTATTAGCGTGAACTTTACTGTTCTTCTTTATATTGTGCAATGCCAGTTTTAAATGCAAATAGAAGAGCATTTCATTCGTATAGGGAATCACTGAAATTACACAATTTGTATTTCAAAGCTCATTTCAGAGTGTGTATTTCATTTTTCCCGGAAGAATGGAAACTGCATAAAACCAGCTCGGCAGCTTTTATTTCGCTTCTTGGTATGCCTCCCTGCTACCAACAGGTTCTACCTTTGGCTCACTGGTGAGAAAGGAAAGGCTGAAAGGAAAAGACTCAGGAGCTGTTTTATCTTTTCCTTTCCTCCCATCATAATTTTCAGTGGTTGCCTAGTACAAGGAAGTAACACAAGTAGGAAAGAAAGGTTCTCTGATCATTTACCTTTCTTAGAATAACACTGAGTTCTTTCTGCACTTGTAGAATGTCCTGGTTCCAAAGAGAAGCCTGGCCTTTGGGGGCTCTCAGGCACCCTGTACTCAGCTGTAGACGTAACACTCTTGACTTGTATTCACGTGGTGTCTCAGTGATCTCCCCCCGACAGGGATCCCTGGAATTCTGAGCTAACAGGGGCACCATAGATATTATATGTGAATGGGTGGCAATGAACAGAGGCCACACACATTGCACGTTCCCTCTGCTCACACACACATGAACTCCACGGTCCCGTCAGACGTCACTTACAGAACATAAGCTAAAGATCTGAAGACTTTCTAGATGGTGACAGCGGAGAATTTAACTAAACGTGCCGGGTCCTGGGTGTCTGTGGGCCGCCCTGCTTCCCTGATGGTGTCTTTAGAAATATTTCTGTTCTTCAGCCCCCAGCCCCATCCCTGAATCTGAATTTGTTTTTATTGAGTTTTTTTTTTTTTTTTTGCTTGGAATCCAGAGAGTGACTGACTCTATGTTCTAGCCCGAGGTCATGAAATTATTAAATGCCAAAGCAAGAATTCAGACCCATCAACTAATGTGTTCATGTGACACGCTTATTGCTTAGGGTCTTAGTTTGACCCTCTTATTCCCCCGATTTGTTATCCAATCCAACGTTACCTAGGAATCGCTTGGCACTAGGCTTTGTTACGTAGGGCTTTCCAGGTGGCACTGTGGTAAAGAACCCACCTGCTAATGCAGAAGACAAGAGACGTAGTTTAATCCCTCGGTTGGGAAGATTCCCTGGAAGAGGGCAGGGCACCCCACTCCAGTTTCTTGCCTGGAGAATCCCATGGACAGAGGAGCCTGGCGGGCTTCAGTCCATAGGGTCGCACAGAGTCGGACACAACTGAAGCGACTTAGCGCTCACAGTGTTACCTAAGGGCATGGAAAGAACCAGTTGCACAGAGAGGCACAGATGCTGGCCCCTCGTCCCCTTGGGGCTGGGCACCCCCGGCTCCCTTTACTGCCCTGACTCCATTGCAGCCTCAATAGAGTGGGACTTGGCAGAGGAGGAAACTGAAGCCCGGAGACCAGGCCACCAGCTAGGGCAGGGTCGATCCGCCAGGCCAGGACTGTGGGTCAGGAGACAGGGTCAATCACGTGTGTTCGATGAAAAAGAAGGCCTGGCCTGGAACGTGCAGAAGAAGAGAGTACTGTAAACGTAGACACCGCTGCTCCGCCGTTCCCCACCTCCCTCTCTGTCTGTCATATCCGTCTCAGGAGCATCATCTTTTGAGCACAGCCCAGTTTTTGATGTGGCCCTGCTGCTTAGTAAGGGGGCTGCCTTCATGTCTGCTCCTCACTGAGTGCTTCGTGCATGGTTATAGGCATCAAGTCTCACCTACTCCATCTGCCGCCTCCTGGGTGGATCTGTCTCCTCTCCCCTGGCTGCATCGTATCCTCCCAGGACAGGAACAGCTCCTCCTGGGTCTGCCTGTTTGGGCCTCATTTACTGGTTCTCCCCCAAAGTACGCTCCACTCTGGCCTTGGGAAGCCTCTCTCATCCCCTTCCGGGATGGAGTAGACCATCTTAATTAACACAGTGTAATGGGAGGTGGCAGGGTTTACAACAGAAACAGTCTTGCAAACTTGGCAGAAGTGATCCAGATGCCCTTGTTGCCTCCTGCACCCGCCCCCAAGAATCCAGCTGTCCTGGTAGTGTTGGGGGTGGGGCAGACTAGCTCCAGCCCCCATCCTGGAGTCTTTCTAATTCTTCCTCAAGGCTCCTTCTCTCCTGCTGTCCTAGCTTGGCAACCCTCTTTCCCTTTGAATTCTCGCTTTGCTTGATGGGGTATCTGCTAATCCATGGGCTGGCCTCCCAGCGTCTCCCATGCTAAAGCTCTTTAAAAAGAAACACACACCCTGGACTAATTCCCAGAGAAGAGGGCAGTGTTAATCCCCACTGGTGCCTTTTCTTTTCTTTTCTTTTTTTTGTCTTCCTGAAAACTTTCCTCTCTGAGCTCTGCGATGAGGAATTAAGTACTGATCTCACTGTCCTCAAAGATGACGAGCACCAAGGGAAAAGGAGGGAAAGAAAAAAGGGAGAAAAGGAGAAAAAGAAAAGAAAGAAAGGAATAAAGAGAAAACAGATGGTAATTGTTTTGAGGATCGAAGCACAGGGTTCGAGAGCACACGGCCAGTCCCTGGGTGACCTCTGAGTGTGTGTGGTGGGGGGTGGCCCTGGGCAACCATGGGTGAGAGCAATAAAACCTGCAGAATTGGGGTTGAGGTTTCCTGTCTCTGCTGGCTGCACACATTGTGCTTTCCACACCGCTCAGCTGAGGCAAAAACATACTGATTTGTTAGAAGAAAAAGATCAAATGTGCTGCCAAGCTCTCCGTGTCCTGGGTACAAATCTGGTTAGGTGGAATGTGTCGGCTTTCTGTGCAAACAGTCCCAGACCCAGCTTGGAGTGCCTCCCCACCCTGCACCGCCCCCAGCCCCCCGCCACCCTGCTGCTGTTGCCAGGGCCTCTTTTCACCCCTGCCTGGACCCTTCAGATTGATTCCTGAGCAAGATCTGGCTCAGAGCAGCCCCATTTCCCGGGCATTTTTTTCTGCGCTTCCTCTGGCTGTGGACTCAGTTTCCTGGAGCTCAGCGCTGTCCTGTCCCTGCCAGCTCCTTGCCCGGGAAGGCTGGGATAGAGCAGGTGTAGAGCCCAGGCTTTGGAGAGATTTTTTTGGAACTCTCTTGCTTTTTCGATCATCCAGCAAATGTTGGCAACTTGATCTCTGGTTCCTCTGCCTTTTCTAAATCCAGCTTGAACATCTGAAGTTCATGGTTCATGTCCTGTTGAAGCCTGGCTTGGAGAATTTTGAGCATTACTTTACTAGCATGTGGTGCTGCTGCTGCTACATCACATCAGTCGTGTCTGACTCTGTGCAACCCCATAGACGGCAGCCTACCAGGCTCGCCTGTCCCTTGGATTCTCCAGGCAAGAACAATGGAGTGGGTTGCCATTTCCTTCTCCAATACATGAAAGTGAAACTGAAGTCACTCAGTAGTGCTGGACTGTTAGCAACTCCATGGACTGCAGCCTACCAGGCTCCTCTGTCCATGGGATTTTTCAGGCAAGAGTACTGGAATGGGTCACCAGTGCCTTCTCTGTACTAGTGTGTGAGATGAGTGCAATTGTGCAGTAGTTTGAGCATTCTTTGATATTGCCTTTCTTTAGGATTGGAATGAAAACTGACCTTTTCCAGCCCTGTGGCCACCGCTGAGTTCTCCAGATTTGCTGGCATATTGAATGCAGCACTTTCACAGCATCATCTTTTAGCATTTGAAATAGCTCAACTGGAATTCCATCACCTCCACTAGCTTTGTTTTTAGTGATGCTTCCTAAGGTCCACTCAAGTTCACATTCCAGGAGGTCTGGCTCTAGATGAGTGATCACACCATCATGATTATCTGGGTCATGAAAATTTTTTTTTGTACAGTTCCTCTGTGTATTCTTGCCACCTCTTCTTAATATCTTCTGCTTCTGTTAGGTCCATACCATTTCTGTCTTTTATCAAACCCATCTTTGCATGAAATGTTCCCTTGATATCTCTAATTTTCTTGAAGAGATCTCGTCTTTCCCATTCTATCGTTTTCCTCTACTTCTTTGCATTGATCACTGAGGAAGGCTTTCTTATCTTTCCATGCTATTCTTTGGAACTCTGCATTCAGATGTGTATATCTTTCCTTTTCTCTTTTGTCTTAGCTCTTCTTTTCTCAGCTATTTGTAAGGCCTCTTCAGACAACCATTTTGCCTTTTTGCATTTCTTTTTCTTGGCGAAGGTCTTGATCACTGCCTCTTGCACAATGTCACAAACCTCCATCCATAGTTCCTCAAGCATTCTGTCTATCAGATCTAATCCCTTGAATCTATTTCTCACTTCCACTGTACACTCATAAGGGATATAGTATGGCAGTGTATTAATTTCACCCTTTGGAGGTAAAGATTTGAGAAAACAGTCATTTTCACATACTCTGTGAGAAAGTGTAGGCTTCAACAACACATGAACTGTGAACTTCCTGATGTTCAAGCTGGTTTTAGAAAAGGCAGAGGAACCAGAGATCAAATTGCCAATATCCGCTCAATCATCGAAAAAGCAAGAGAATTCCAGAAAAACATCTATTTCTGCTTTATTGACTATGCCAAAGCCTTTGACTGTGTGAATCACAATAAACTGTGGAAAATTCTGAGAGAGATAGGAATACCAGACCACCTGACCTGCCTCTTGAGAAATCTGTATGCAGGGCAGGAAGCAACAGTTAGAACTGGACATGGAACAACAGACTGGTTTCAAATAGGAAAAGAAGTACATCAAGGCTGTATAATGTTACCCTGCTTATTTAACTTCAATGCAGAGTACATCACGATTAAACGCTGGGCTGGAAGAAACACAAGCTGGAATCAAGATTGCCAGAAGAAATATCAGTAACCTCAGATATGCAGATGACACCACCCTTATGGCAGAAAGTGAGGAGGAGCTAAAAAGCCTCTTGATGAAAGTGAAAGTGGAGAGTGAAAAGTTGGCTTAAAGCTCAATATTCAGAAAACAAAGATCATGGCATCCGGTCCCATCACTCCATGGGAAATAGATGGGGAAACAGTAGAAACAGTGTCAGATTTTATTTTGGGGGGCTCCAAAATCACTGCAGATGGTGACTGCAGCCATGAAATTAAAAGATGCTTACTCCTTGGAAGAAAAGTTATGACCAACCTAGATAGTATATTCAAAAGCAGAGACATTACTTTGCCAACTAAGGTCCGCCTAGTCAAGGCTATGATTTTTCCTGTGGTCATGCATGTTTCTTGCAACCGCATGAACTACCACACGCCAGGCCTCCCTGTCCATCACCAACTCCCAGAGTCCACCCAAACCCATGTCCATTGTGTTGGTGATGCTATCCAACCATCTTATCTTTTGTCATGCCCTTCTCCTCCTGCCCTCAACCTTTCCCAGTATCAGGATCTTTTCCAACGAGTCGGCTCTTCACATCAGGTGGCCAAAGTACATATATTATAAGTGTACAGAAAATGGTCTCATAGGACCAAAGACAGAATATTAGCAGAATAGGATTGGATGAGGGTTTCGGGGAACTTTTAACATGTTAATACTGTTGACTAATTCACAATTGAGTAGTTTTGTATAATAATATTCTAAATAATATTAAATAATAATATAAACTCATAGGATACATTTTAAATAATAACCAAAGTTTTTTCATGTTTAGAGAACTGTTTATACTCCAAGAATTTTCAAGTGATTTCTCATGTTCTATCAAGTAATGTGGTGGCTTCCCTGTTGGTTCAGTGCCAAAAAAACCTTCCTACAGTGCAGGAGATGCAGGTTCGATCTCTGGGTCAGGAAGATCCCCTGGAGAAAAGTGAAAGTGAAGTTGCTCAGTCATGTCTGACTCTTTGCGACCCCATGGACTGAAGCATATCAGGCTCCTCTGTTCATAGAATTTTCCAGGTAAGAGTGCTGGAGTGGATTGCCATTTCCTTCTCCAGGGGATCTTCCCAACCCAGGAATCGAACCTGGGTCTCCCGCATTGCAGGCAGACCCTTTAGGAAATGGCAACCCACTGCAATACTGTTGCCTGGGGACTCCCATGGACAGAGGAGCCTAGCAAGCTACAGTCCATGGGGTTGCAAGACTCAGACACAACTTAGCAACTAAACCACCGCCACCATCAAGTAATATGGCCTCATAATAATAAATCAAGTGGCAGAGAAGAAATTACTTTCATGATAAAAAGTTGTATTCCTTTTCCCCATCTTTTCCCAGAGTTCACCATCCCAGCACTTATCAGAGACAAACTGTTAACTCTTCGTGTTTCAATCTTCTAATAGTTAGTAGAAAACATGAAGAAATATATTTATACCATCATTTCCCAATTTTAACAATATTTTTGATATCGCACAATAAAAGTAAGAATATGAAAGTGAAAAGTGAACATGTTAAGTCCTTCAGTCATCTGCAATTCTTTGAAACCCTCAGACTGTACCACGCCAACTCCTCTGACCATGGAATTCTCCAGGCACGAACACTGAAGTGGGTTGCTATGCCCTCCTCCACGGGGGATCTTCCTGACCCAGATAGAACCCATGCCTCCTGCATTACATGCAGATTCTTTACCATCTGAGCTACCACTGACTCAGCTCTCACTTTTATAAAGGTGTAAAGTTATAATTATGTAAAATATTCTATTAATTACCTGAGTATCTTGAATAATATATTTAAATATTTCCCATTCCATTAACTCTTAACAATATCAGTCAACTTTCACTCTGAGAAGCTGCAAATATTATTCATAGCACCCTCACTGCACTTTGCACCATCCATACAGCTCCTTCTCTCATCTGCTCTCTGCACTCTTGAACTTTCAGACTTTCAAAATTTAAAACATGGATATTTTGCTTTTTAACCAGGATAAAGTTTTCTGTGCTTTCTTCTAGCACTGTATTTTGGAGATAAAAGTCAGCTATCAGTCTGATTCTAATTTCTCTAAGTAATCTGATTGGGGTTTGTTTGCTTTTTATTCCTAAAATTTTAAGAACTTCTCTTTCTCCTTGTTCTTCTAAAAACCCTGAGGACACGTTTGGCCTAGGATTATATTCACTTTCTTCATTCTTTAGACATTGTCTTTATGAAGATTTGAATCCATATCTACCACCAAGACCAAGAAATTATTATTGTTGATAATTTATTTATAAAATCACTGCAGATGGTGACTTCACCCATGAAATTAAAAGATACTTGCTCCATGAAAGAAAAGCTATGACAAACCTAGACAGCATACTAAAAAGCAGAGACATTACTTTCCCCACAAAGGCCTGCAGAGTCAAAGCTATGGTTTTTCCAGTAGTCATGTACAGATGTGAGAGTTGGACAATAAAGAATGCTGAGCACCAAAGAATTTATGCTTTTGAATTGTGGTTCTGGAGAAGACTCTTGAGAATCCCTTGGACTGCAAGGAGATCAAACCAATAAATCCTAAAGGAAATAAACCCTGAATATTCATTGAAAGGACATGCTGAAGCTGAAGCTCCAAAACTTCAGCCACCACATGTGAAGAGCCAACTCACTGAAAATGACTCTGATGCTGGGAAAGATTGAAGGCAGGAGGAGAAGGGGATGACAGAGGGTGAGATGGTTGGATGGCATCATCAACTCAATAGACATGAGTTAGAGCAAACTCTGGGAGATGGTGAAGGACAGGGAGGCCTGGCATGCTGCAGTCCATGGAGTCGCAAATAGTTGGATATAACTTAGCAACTGAACAACAATTTCTTTGCCAATGTGCCCTTATCCAGGTTATCTTCCTTCTCATTTTGGAATGATTGTAATAATTTCTTAACCATCAATGTCTCTGAGGACAGACAACCTAAATGACCAAGGAGGGCACTTCCTCCACCCTGACAGCTTAGCAAAGAACAGGGTCAGGGTGTCAGAGTGAGATCCTTCGAGAAACAGGATGACAACAGCCAATGTGCTCCCTAGGATCTAGCGTCCTAGCAAGACCCCTTAGTGACCAGGATGATTCCCTGTTACAAAGTCACACAGACATCCCCGTGATGCACCCATAAAGGAATATTTATGGGACTCTAGGGAACAGCCCCTCTCGCCAGACCCCTGACACCATCACACAGGCCCCCCAACAGCTGACCTAGGTGTGGACAATGAGAGTAGGTGTGGACAATGAGAGAAAGGTGGGGTACACAGCCTCTGCTACTTCTCATGTGGTAAAACCCTCCTCAATAAACTCCATTCCACATCTGTGCTACACAGTGGTCTGATTGTCTTTTTTAAGTCACTAAGTCTTTTTTTTTTTACTTTTTATTTTATTCTTTTTTTTTTACTTTACAATATTGTACTGGTTTTGCCATATTTCAACATGAATCTGCCACGGGTGTACACATGTTCCCCATCCTAAACCCCCCTCCCACCTGCCTCCCCATACCATCCTTCTGGGTCATCCCAGTGCATCAGCCCCANCACTCTTCCTGTCTGCCTCCCAAAGCATCAGCTCTAAGGGTCCCCTACTGACTTAAACATAAAGAGGAACTTGTATGACCAAGGCGTAGTGCTCCTAGAGTGTTGATATGCAGCCCTTCATGCTCTGACCTCAGACTGACAGGAAATGTTGATTCACTTTGAATTTTTGGAGACTGTCAACCTTGGGAAATTGTGGTATTGGGCTTCTGGGTGCAAAATACCCAAGGACCAGCAGAAAAACTTGTCACCAGTAGACTTATACTGTGAGAAATGTTACGAGGAGTCCTTCAGGAAGAAGGAAAACAATACCACATGGAAACAGGAATCCACACAAAGAAAGATATCTGGAGATGGCTAAATACATGAGTAAATAATGCCTTTTTTTTCTTATTATTTAAATCTTTTAAAATGAAAATTGACTGGTTTTATAGCAAAGGTAATGACAATGTTTTGTAGGCTTTACAACATACATAGGATAAAATGTATGAGAAAAAATATCACAGAAGCCAGAAAGGGTGAAAAAAAAAAACCACACATTGTTATAAACTTCTCATACTATACATGATGTAGTGTGATATTGCTTGAAGACAGACTGTGATCATTTGAATATGTATTCTATACATATTCAAACCACTAAAGCAAACTGCTAGCATGATGAAGAGATGGCTCTTAATACATCAAGAAATAAGATAAAAATGGGATCACAAAAAGCTCAATTCAAAAAAAGGCAGAAAAAGAGACAAAAGGAAAAAACAGTTGGAAAAGTGGAAAACAAATAACATAATAAGAGACTTATGCCTAAGTATATCAATAATCATGTTAAATATAAATGGTCTAATCACCTCAATCAAAAGGTAAAGATGGTCACGGTGGTTTTATATTGATTCAACTGTATGCTGCTTACAAGAAGTACATTTTATTTATCACAGTGAATCTTTGTTGGTTATCTATTTTAAATATAGATATTTTGTGGAGACATGAAAGGCCCCAAATAGCCAAAGCAATCTCGAGAAAGAAAAATGGAGCTGGAGGAATCAGGCTCCCTGACTTCAGACTATTTTACAAAGCTATAGTCATCAAAACAGTATGGTACTAGCACAGAAACAGAAGTATAGATCAGTGGAACAAGGCAGAAAGCTCAGACATAATTCCACACACCTATGGTCAAGCAATGTTTGACAAAGGAAGCAAGACTATGCATTGGAGAAAAGACAGTCTCTTCGATAAATGGTGCTGAGAAAACTGGACAGCTGCATGTTAAAAAAGAAACTAGAACATTTAATACCATACACACAAAAAAACTCAGAATTGATTAAAAACCTAAATGTAGGTCTGGATACTATAAAACTCTTAGAGGAAAACATTGGCAGAACACTCTTTGACATAAATCATAGCAATATCTTTTCCCATCTATCTCTCAGAGTAATGGAAATACAAACAAAAATAAACAAATGGAACCTAATGAACTCAAAAGCTTTTGTACAGCAAAGGAAGCCACGAATGAAATGAAAAGAGCCCACAGGATGAGAGGAAATATTCACAAATGATGAGACCAATGAGGTATTGGTCTCCAAAATTTGCAAGCAGCTCAATGTCCAAAAAACAAACAATCCAATAAAAATATGGACAGAGGACCTAAATAAACATTTCTACAAAGGAGACCTACAGATGGCCACGAGGCACATGAAAAGATGTTCAGTGTTGTTAGTTGTTAGAGAACGGAAATCGAAACTACAGTGAAATATCACCTCACACCAGTCGAAATGGCTGTCATCAAAAAAGCCACAATAAATGCTGGAGAGGGTGTGGAGAGAGGGAGCCCTCCTACATTGTTGGTGGGAAGGTAAATTTGTATAACCACTATAGAGAACAGTATGAAGTTTCTTAAAAAAAAACTGCAATCTTACTCCTGGACGTATATCCAGAGAAAAACATGGTCTGAAAGGAGACATACACCCCAATACTCATTACAGCACTGTTTACAATAGTTAAGTCATAGAAGCAACCTAAATGTCCAAGAACAGAGGAATGAGTAAAGAAGATGAGGCATGTTATATATATATATCCATTACATATATGTGCAGTGGAATATTAGTCAGCAATTAAAGTGGGCGAAATAATGCCATTTGCAGCAACTTGGATGGACCTGGAGATTATCATACTAAGTGAAGTAAGTCAGAGAGACAAATATTTAATATTGCATATATGTGGAATCAAAAAATGGATACAAATGAGCTTATTTAGAAAATAGAAACTGATTCATACACTTAGAGAATGAACTTATGGTTATCAAGGGGGGAAGAAAAGGGGGAGGGATAAATTGGGAGTTTGGGGTTGACATGAACACACAGATAAATTTAAAGAAGTGTACTTTGAATCAGTTCAGTTCAGTTGCTCAGTCGTGTCTGACTCTTTGCAACCCCATGAACTGCAGCACGCCAGGCTTAAGTCAGAGAGACAAATATTTAATATTGCATATATGTGGAATCAAAAAATGGATACAAATGAGCTTATTTAGAAAATAGAAACTGATTCATACACTTAGAGAATGAACTTATGGTTATCAAGGGGGGAAGAAAAGGGGGAGGGATAAATTGGGAGTTTGGGGTTGACATGAACACACAGATAAATTTAAAGAAGTGTACTTTGAATCAGTTCAGTTCAGTTGCTCAGTCGTGTCTGACTCTTTGCAACCCCATGAACTGCAGCACGCCAGGCTTCCTTGTCCATCACCACCTACCAGAGCTTGCTCAAACTCATGTCCATCGAGTTGGTGATGCCATCCAACTATCTCGTCACACCGCTCTATTTAAAGAAGTGTACTTTGAATCAGTTCAGTTTAGCACTTTGAATATAAAGAAACAAATAGCTTAAACATAAAAGGGCCTGGAAAATACATGCCATGCTAATACTAATCAAAAACAAATTCACAGTGGCCATATTTACATTAAAAAAAGATCTCAGAGCATAGACTATATCAGCAATAAAGGACATTTCATGATGATAAAGAAGACTTAAGAATCATAAGCTTTTATGTCTTTAATAACAGAGTTTCAAAACACATAAGACAAAAACTGACAGGATTTCAAAGAGGAATAGGCAAATCCACAACTATCGTCAGAGATTTTGGTATCACTCTCTTAATGATTGATAAAAGCTTCCTTGGTGGCTCAGAGGTTAAAGCATCTGCCTGGAATGCTGGAGACCCGGGTTTGATCCCTGGGTTGGGAAGATCCCCTGGAGAAGGAAATGGCAACCCACTCCGGTACTCTTGCCTGGAGAATCCCATGGAGGGAGGAGCCTGGTAGGCTACAGTCCATGGCATCCCAAAGAGTCGGACACGACTGAGTGACTTCACTCAAGGATTGATAAAGCAGGTGGACAGAAATTTTGTAAAGCTATAAAAGACTTGAATGACACGATTAACTAGAGTGAGCTTCCCTTATTGGCTCAGTGGGAAGGAATATGCCTGTCAGGGAGATCCCCTGGAGAAGGAAATGGTAACGCATTCCAGTAACTCTTGCCTGGGAAATCCCATGGACAGAGGAGCCTGGTGAGCTACAGTCCATGGGTCACAAAAGAGTCAGACAGGATTTAGTGACTAAAAAACAGCAACCAATTAACTAGCTTGACCTAACTGATAATCATAAAACACTCCACCCAACAACCACAAAATATACATTATTTTCAAGTGCACATTGAGTATTTACCAAAATATATCTTATTCTGGGCTGTTAAATAGTCTCAATAAACTCTGAAAGATTTAAGTTATGCAAAGTATGTTCTGACCACAATGGAACTAAATTAGAAAATTCCCTGGAAAACCCACCAAAAAAACCCATTTCTCTTTTTAAAGTGGATATGTAATTGGCATACCTGGCATTGGTTTCAGGTGTATGACATAACTATTTGATATTTGTATATATCACAAAATGATCACCGCAATAAGTTTAGTTAACTTCCATCATCATATACAGTTACAGAATTTTTTTCTTGTAATGAGAACTTTCAAGATCTACTTTCTCTGCATCTTTCAGTATGCAATACAGTATTTTTTAAAAAGACTTTTTGTTGTGGACCATGTTAAAGTCTTTACTGAGTTTGTTACAATATTGCTTGTTTTTATGTTTTGTTTTTTTGGGTGCAGGACATGTGGGATCTTAGTTTCCTGATTAGGGATGGAACCCACACCCCCAGGCTGGAAGGCAAAGTCCCAGGCACTGGACTGCCAGGGAAGTCAAGTAATACAGTTTTATTAACTACATTTGCCATGCTGTACATTGTATTTCCATGAGTTATTTGTTTTATAACTGGAAGTTTGTACCTTTTGACCCCCTTCCCTTGTTTGACTCATCCTACCCCTATCTCTGGTAACCACCAATCTGTTCCCTGTGTCTATGAGCTTCCTTTTCTTTTTCCTTCTTAAAACATTTCTAAATAACCCATGAGCCGAAGAGAAAATCAAAAGTGAAATTAGAAAGCATTTTGAACTGAATGTAGATGAAAGCATATCGTACTAAAATTTGTGGGATGCTCCTAAAGCAGTATACAGAGGAAAATGAATAGCATCCAAAAATGTATACAAACTCAGAAAGATCTAAGGTCAGTGACTGATGCTGGTACCTTTAGAAACTAGGAAAAGAAGAGTAAATTAAATTTAAAGGAGACTGAAGGAAGGAAATCATAAAGATCACGGAGGAAATCAAAGTGACTCTAGGACTTCTCTAGGCGAAGTCTACCAGAGAAACTCTTTTGCCTTTCAGAACAGATGCACCGTTGTGGCAGCCATCTCATCGCCATTAGCGAAGGGTGTGTCTGAGGATGCAGCCAGACCAGAGGAACTGGAAGTGAGGGATGGAAGAGAGAGAAACCAGGTCCTGGGGACTTTATGTGGATCCCCTGGATGAAGCCAGGTCTGAAACTGGAGCTCTCTGTGCACTTCCAGTTACTGCATCTAATAAATGCTTTTTCCCCCCGCTAAGTAAGCTCAGATTAGGTTTTCTATCCCTTGCACGAAAAAATTCCAAATAATTCTCCAAGTGCCTTTATCTTTGCTGGGAGGAGGTGTGAGCACAGCAAAAAAAAAAAAAAAAAAAAAAAGCCTAACATTTTCCAAGCATCTGCTTCACGAAGAAGATGGGGCTTCGTGTTTCTTTTATAGACTGGGTTGGCCAAAAAGTTCATTCAGGTATTCTGTACCATCTTATGAAAAAAAAAATGAACTTTTTTGTCACCCCAATATTTTCTTGTTTTAAATTGTGGCCTTTTCTTTTACACCTAAAGAAGACCCTTTACCGTGCCTTGCGTAGGTTTATTAGTGATGAACTTCTTTTGCTTGTCTGGGAAACTCTCTATCCTTTAATTCTGAATAACAAACTTGCTGGGTAGAGTATTCTAAGCTTTAAGTGTTTTTCTTTCAGCAGTTTATCCTGTCACTCCCTTCTGGCCTATAAAGTTTCTGCTGCAAAATCAGCTGATGATGCAAAGGAAACAGGGTTTACTTTATATATGATTAGTTGCTTTTCTTTTGTTGCCTGGGATTCTGTGTTTCTTCCCATATTATCATATCACACTCCAGTTTGAACTTCATTATCCCCATTTTACAGATGAGGACACTGAGTCCTAAGGTCTTAAACCTGGTTTCCTCAGTTTCCTCTCTCACCCGCACCTTCCCAGCTCAGAGCTTAGTCTCTCGGGTGTTAGACAGCTAAGCCCAGGGGAACCCCTCTAGAATCATCACTGCCCCTTGTCAGGCCCTCTCCCAACTTATGGACTTGCTCAAGAGACTCCAGGTCTCTATGCCTGATTAGCTCTGGAGTCAGAGGAAAGGTAGGAGAGATGGGGGTTGAAATCTCAGCACTGGAAAAAGACCAGCTTCAGAGACACGTTTGGACAGGGAGGCCTGGTGTGCTGCATTTCATGGGGTCGCAAAGAGTCGGACACGACGGAGCGACTGAACTGCACTGAGCTGAACTGAAGCAGCCCTCAGGGGATACAGTGGTGAAGAATCCACCTGCCAATGCAGGGGACGCAAGAGACACAGGTGTGAAGGTCCCCTGGCGCAGGAAATGGCACCCCACTCCAGTGTTCTTGCCTGGAAATCCCATGGACAGAGGAGCCTGACAGGCTACAGTCCACGGGGTCACAAAGACTTGGACACGACTGAGTGGCTGAGCGCACACACAAGCTTGTCAAAAACAGTAACTAGAAAACGTCCTCTCGAATTGATGAGCCGTCAGAAAACGTCCAGTGTGTTCTCAGGGCTGGGGTGACTTAACCAATCATACCAGGATTTGCGGCCCACCCAGTGCCACAGAGCACCCTACTGGGACTGGCACCCAGGTCCCCAGGCCCCAGAGCAGTTCCAGAGAGTGAGAGATGTGACTCCACAGGGGTTGGGAGCGGGCTCTGGGGACAGAGGAGATCTGAGTTCAAACCCAGAAGCTCCTTATACAAAGCGTGTCATAGTGGGTGACATCTCAACTGCTCCAAAACACAGCTTCCTTTTTCTGTAAAATTCTACCTCAGAGGGTGTCTGAGAAGGTTAAATGAGGGGGAAAAAAAATGTATGTCGAGTGCTTAGCACAGAGCAGGGCAAGAAGTAAGCAACCAAGGAATGACGATGTTATTATTATTTTAATAGTAGCTGTTGTTTATCCTGATGGTTGTTCGTGGACAAGGGCCTGACCTGTCCTGTCACTGCTGTGTCCCTGGGGGCTGCACTGGCCAGACACACAGTAGGTACTCAGTGCATGGGACTGGACCTTTTTAGCCTTCACCACACAGCTGAGCTCACTGAGGCGCCTCCTTCACAAAAGTGACCTGTGCCTTGCAGGTCAAAAGTCCACAGAGCAGCTGTCTGCGTTCCTGTGGAGTCAGTGCCCGGCCATGCTGCCAGTCACCTGAATTTCCTTCTTCACAATCGGATGGAGCCTCCCCAGACTTACCTGATGCCCCTTCTGGCCAAAAGCAACAGCGACAGAACCACGGGGCTCTCGAAGAGGAATCCATTTTGCACCGCTCCCAATCCTTCTCCCTCTTCGCCCCTTTATTTCAGTGCCTGCAGCATCTCATTATTGACTCTGGCAATTTAATGTGCCAGCTGGGCTCTGGCCGAGCCAGTGGCAAGATGTCAGGGAGCCAAGGAAGGTCTCAGTGCCCTTTGCTTGGATTTTTATCTGCACGGCTTCATGTGGTTGGAGCCCTGGCCACAGGCAACTGGAGAAATTTCCAACATATATCAAATCGCAGAGCATGTGTGAGCAGGATGAGGACATTTGCCACTGCCTTCGCAGCCCTTGCCAGGGAAGAATGGTCTTAGCCTGTCTCACTATGATCTCAGGACCTGGCTCATTTCTTGTCTACTTTCCCACAATCACTGTTGTAGAATTAAAAGCAGTTTTCCTGCGATGAGAATGGAGACGGGCAGGCACATTTGCCGGAAGCTGAAGCCAGCCATGGCCGGCATGCTGGCCCCAGGATCCCCATTTCAGGGTGATGCAAGGATATAGAGTTCAGCAGAGGGGACACTTCCCAGGCAGCTGCTAGCCTAGGGTTATTCCCTCACTTCATCTTAATATTAATTGTGTGTCTTAATAGAGAATCATCTAAGCATGCTGTTAAAACTCACACAGTATAAAAGTATATAAAGAATAGAAGAGAGGGACCTTGCTTCTGGCTGAGATGGAGTAACAGGAATTAGATTTTTTTTTTTCCTGCCACCTAGAAGAACCAAAAAAAAAAAAAAAAAAAAGGGAAAAATNAGTATAAAAGTATATAAAGAATAGAAGAGAGGGACCTTGCTTCTGGCTGAGATGGAGTAACAGGAATTAGATTTTTTTTTTTCCTGCCACCTAGAAGAACCAAAAAAAAAAAAAAAAAAGGGCAAAATATATAAAACAGCTCTCAGCAGGATGCCAGATAGCAGACAAGGAGGAACAGTAATCTCTGAGAGGCAGGAAACAAATGAAGTGAGCCCTACAATTGCACTAGCTTACTCCCTTGAGGGAGTTTTCAGCTGGATGTAATGCAGAGTAGGGGAGCCCGAAGAGGGCACAGAGGACCCCCTGGCACAAGGAGAGGAAGCTGAGGGTCTCTGGAGACCACTGTGGTGAGGGTTCAATGGACAGAGGGCTGGAAAAGAGAGAGATGCACAGAGAGAGGTATTTAGAGATCTGCAGAGGGACCTCTTGAGTTTTCAGCTGAGTTCTAATCAGGACAAACATGTGAGGAATCCACCTGTGGTTTGGGAGAAAAATCTCATCGAAATAACAGTGCCACACTCTCACACAGGGCTGCGAATCGTACCTGCTCCCACCAGCCACATTGGGAAACCTTATGATCACCGTGGGAGAAGGCAGTGGCACCCGACTCCAGCACTCTTGCCTGGAAAATCCCACGGACGGAGGAGCCTGGAAGGCTGCAGTCCATGGGGTCGCTGAGGGCCGGACACGACTGAGCGACTTCACTTTCACTTTTCACTTTCATGCATTGGAGAAGGAAATGGCAGCCCACTCCAGTGTTCTTGCCTGGAGAATCCCAGGGACGGGGGAGCCTGGTGGGCTGCCGTCTATAGGGTCTCACAGAGTCGGACACGACTGAAGTGACTTAGCAGCAGCAGCA
>SJYX01019442.1:112814-227725 GCA_006410675.1 Oreotragus oreotragus
AAAAAAAAAAGATACAGAAATGTCCAGCATCCAAGAAGATACAATTTACAATGTCTGTCACCCAATCAAAAACTACATGGCGTACAAACAGGCAGGAAAACAATGAGATCAGATAATGAGGAGAAAAGAAAGTTAAGTGAAAGTGATCCACAATTGACACAGACCAGTAAAGATATAGATGATTTGAACAACACTATTGACTAACTTAACGGACTGACATTTATAGAATATTCCACCCAACAGCAGCAAAATACACGTTCTTCTCAAGTACGTGTGACACATTCACAAAGATAGATGGTGTCTAGGACCAAAAACCAAAACTAATTCAAAAAGATCAAATTATAGAAAATAAGTTATCTGGCTTCAGTGGAATTAAACTAGAAATCAACAACAGAAAGATTTTCAGAAACTCTCCAAATATGAAAATTAAACAACATACTTCTAAATAACTCATGGATCAAAAGAGCAGAAATCTTAAGGAAAATTTAAATGTATTTTGAACTAAATAAGAATAAAAATACATCAAAATTTGTGAGATGAAGCTAAAGCAATGTTTAGGAGGGAAATTTATAGCATGATTATATATATTAGAAGGAAAGAACACTTTAAAAATAACCTTAAGAAATTAGAGAAAGAAGAATAAATTAAACTTAAAGCAAGCAGAGGGAAGAAAATAATAAAAATTGAAGCATAAATGAATGAAATAGAAAACAGGTAATTAATAGAAATAATGAAGCCCAAAGCTGGTTTTCAGAAAAGATAAATAAAATTGGCAAGTTTCTAGTTAGGTCAGAGAGAGAGAGAGAGAGAGAGAGAGATAATAGAAAAAATCAAAATCAGGAATGTTAAGCCAATAGATATAAGTATAATAAGGAAATACTATGAATAATTATGCACATAAATTTGTTAGATGAAATGAGCCAATTCCTTTAGAGACACAGACGACCAAAACTCAGTCAAGAAGAAATAGATAACTTGAATAACCCTATGTCTATTATAGAAGTATAAATGTAATTCACCATATTAACAAATTTTAGAAAGATTATTTCAATAGCAATGAACAATCAGAAACTTGAATTCATATCTCCTATTTACAATGGCTTAAAAATATGAAATACTTATCGATGAATCTAACAAAAGATTTATAGAGATCTGACAATGTTATATGCCTCAGCAGTAAAAAGGAATGAACTCTTGATACCTTTATCAACATGGCTAAATCACCACATAATTATGCTGAGTGGAAGGAGTAAATAAAGAAGCACACGTATTGGATGAATTCACTTACATTAAATTCTAGGAAATGCAAACTAGTCTATAGGGTCAGAGAGGAAATCAGTGCTTGCTTGGGTTGAGGACCACAATGGCTGGATTACAAAAGGGCACGAGGAACCTGCTGGTGGTGATGGATATATTCATTATCTTGATTGTGGTGACGGTTTCATGGATATGCACATATGTCAAGATTTATCCAATTTTGTATTTTAAATATGTTCAGTTTATTGCATTTCAATTCTACCTCAATAAAGTTCTTTCAAAAAGAATTATTTAGCTCAGTTGTGTATGACTGTGCAACCCCGTGGACGGCAGCACACCAGGCCACCCTGTCCCTCACTATCTCCTGGAGTTTGCTCAGACTCATGTCCATTGAATCGATGATGCCATCCAACCATCTCATCCTCTGCCATCCCTTCTGCCTTCCTGCTTTCAGTCTTTCCCAGCATTAGGGTCTTCTCCAATGAGTTGGCTCTTTGCATCAGGTGGCCAAAGTACTGAAGCTTCAACTTCAGCATCAGTTGGAATGAATAAGAATTATTCACTATCTCAGTGAATGATCACGGTTGATTTCCTTTAGGATTGACTGAACAAAATCACTATATTCCCTTTGCCCCAAATATACTTTCTAGATGAAACACTGCAACGATAACAACAAAATAAAGTTATGAATTTGCTCTCTTGTCTCTGCTGTGACAAACATTTTGGATACTTTATTTCAATTAATCCCCCATGAAAGAGATGACCAAGCTGAGGTTCAGAGATGTGGAGTGATCTACCCAAGCCACTCTGTAAGTAAGACATAGCAGAGAGTTCAACTCAGCTCTGTATGATTCCAAAGTTCCACTTTTCATAATATGGCATGCATTTTAATGTATATTCTAAATTTTCTTTCTATAACAAAAATGAGATCACCACAATACACACTGCTTTCAAGTTGCTTTTTCGTTTGAGAACATCTTCCCACATGGACCTGCTCCATTCTTTCCCCGGCTGCCTGGTGTTCTGTTGCCATAGGCACCATCATTTATTTAGTTGGTTCCCTATACATGAATATCTAGGTTGCTTTTGGCTTATCTGCTATTATAACAATGTTGCAATAAGCTTATCCTGTCATTTCCCCCGTTCACTTAAAATTATTTTTAATTACACAAGTGCTGTGCACAGATTTTCTTACTGTTTTATGCTGACGAGTTCAGATAAAAGAAAAGTGCCTGTGTTTCATCCTTCTCTATAATCATCTCCATTTTTTTTCCAATCTCTTCCACAAAGATACTGTTATCAGTGTCGTAAGTAATCCTTACAGACTATTTAGATATGCATTTCTGAACATATAAATGTATACTGAGCTATGTGTGTTTGCTCTGTGCATTTTTAAAAGCATTAAAGGTATGATACTGTATGTGTTGTTTTGTTCTCTGGCATTTTAGTATTTAAAATAAATGACATTTTCCCATGTCAGCACAAACTGAGCTACCTCATTCTTTTTCACAAGGCATGGGTCATGTTCAATTATTTAGATCTCCTCCTTCCCTTGCTCCCTTCCTAAATCATTTCCCTATGGATACTTAGGTTTTTTTTTTTTTTTTCCCCTATAAAAACGACTGCAACTAACCTCCTTGTTCATGCCGCCCTGTGTGCATGTGGGAGTTCGTCTCTGGTATCGACACCTACATGTGGAGTTGCTGAACTGAAGAGTTTGCCTGGCTAGCTCTCGCCTGAGTTCCCAGGAGGCTGGAAAAGATGTGGGCTGCAGGTCCTGGGTGGCTGTTTGTGTGAACAGCCAGCATGAGACAAGAGGGCTGCGTGTGCTGCTCAGGTGTGTCCCGCTCTTTGGGACCCCATGGCCTGTAACCTGCCAGGCTGCTCTGTCCATGGGATTCTCAGGGCAAGAGTACTGGAGTGAGTTGCCATTTCCTTCTCTAGGGAATCTTCCCAACCCAGGGATTGAACCCATGTCTCCTTTGTCTCCTGCATTGGAAGGCAGATTTTTTTTTTTACCAGTGGAGGGATACTTTTCTTTGTCCAGTAGTTTGCTGTGTGTGGCTGAGTTCTTGGACAGTTCCTGGTGACACAGAGCTCCTGGCCATGTCACCTTTTGGGTAGCAGGACCAGAACTGCCCCGTGGGTCACCTGCAGAACCAGCTCTACACACTCTGCTTCCCTGCCCTTCCTGGGAACTGGCTGGGTTTTAGACTGACGGGCCCAGACTGACCAGTCATTGGAAGGATTTCAGTCTACTCTACTAATGAGTCTTAGAAAAGTCAGTAGTTCAACAAACTGTTCACCCAGCAGCTGCTTCTGATATCTTTGCTACCCCAAGGGTGGCTGTGCAGGACCCTGCCCTCCAGGAGTCCCTGTGGTTGGGGGGTGGTTGGGAGGATGTGGTGGGGAGATCCACTTGCACCAACTGGTGGGGATGTGATGGCAAGTGCAGGATGCGACAGGGATACAGAAGAGGGCCTTCTGACAGTCCGAAGGGGGCCAGGAGGTTTCTGATACAGGTGAAGGCAGGACTGAGTCTTAAAGGGTGAAGAGGAGCAAACTCTGAAAGTGTGCGTGTGTGAGGGGTGAGTAGAATGTTTGCCTTTGTATCCCCCTCCCCTCTTCTGCCGATAGCATCTCTTTCACTCTGTGAGAACCTCCATCAGACCCATGTGATTCTAGGACCCTCAATTCCATAACTTGACTTCACCCTGCTCAGCAACAGACATGTGACTCGGGCTTGACCAATCAGAATATTATATTCTGGGTCCTACTGATTGACTCAGAGATGGGCCAATCAGAGCCCTCCCTGAGACTTTCCACTGAAGCAAGTGGGAGAAACTCTTTATCTTTGGGATGATGGAACTGAAAGCCCTGCTTGGGGTCACCTTACTTATCCTTATGGGTCTGATGGGAGAAAGTGAGACCACTTTGCTGAATGCAGGCCTCTCTTTTCTGAATGCAGCAGAAACAAGAGAGATGGGTGGAGAAAGAATCCTTGAAGGTGCCCAGAGTACAATTCCTGTAACTCTTGTTCTGGGTTGAGAGCCTCCCCACCTCAGCACGCCAAATTGTCTGTTCCCCAGCCCTGGGGGCCTGGCAGGGGAGATTCCCAACCTCATAGAGAACGGTAAAGAGTAACCCTGCCACCACTCCCCAGGTGCCAGATGTAGACCTGAGACAGATCTGAGCAAGACCGTCTACCATTCCACATGGCAAACAGTAGGAATGTTAGCAAAGTTGCATTAATTCCCCAGCCCCAAGTCCCACAGGGCAGAGTGGTGGACTCAGGTGGATGCTACGATGTAGTGGGTGGTGGTGAAACAGAGAAACCCAGGGCTAGGACTCCAGCACGTATTGAACATGAAGCAAACATTTCAAAAGCATGATGCAAGCCAGTCCTCTTCCTGCAGAGTGAGCAGCTAGAGTGGTGACAGGATCCACAGTCCCTCCTGCCCATGCAGATGGAGACCCAGTTTTGGAGCCATCAGGTTATGGTGGCAGGANCCAGGGCTAGGACTCCAGCACGTATTGAACATGAAGCAAACATTTCAAAAGCATGATGCAAGCCAGTCCTCTTCCTGCAGAGTGAGCAGCTAGAGTGGTGACAGGATCCACAGTCCCTCCTGCCCATGCAGATGGAGACCCAGTTTTGGAGCCATCAGGTTATGGTGGCAGGATGGTAGCATCCAGTCCCGTGAGGGATCCCAGTAGTGACGCTGGCTGCCTGGGCTGTCAGGTTGACGGGCCATGTTGCTCCATCCACTGTCATGTGAGTATGGCATCAACAGGGGTTTATAAATGTCCTGCTGGGGTCTGGCAATGGCTTTGCAGAGCTCGTGGCTCCATAGCAGGGTATCTTTAATATATCATCCAACCATCTCCTGTGCACTTGACCAGATACCTAGGCCATTAGCCACAGCCCAAGAGTTACTGAAAATACAACATATTGTTCTTATGAGTGTTGTCTAAGAAAAGAGGAATGGCTCTCAGTTTGGGCTTCAGCGTTTCCAGGGCTTCAGAGCTCGTGGCTCCATAGCAGGGTATCTTTAATATATCATCCAACCATCTCCTGTGCACTTGACCAGATACCTAGGCCATTAGCCACAGCCCAAGAGTTACTGAAAATACAACATCTTGTTCTTATGAGTGTTGTCTAAGAAAAGAGGAATGGCTCTCAGTTTGGGCTTCAGCGTTTCCAGGGCTCAGCGAACAAGCCATCATCAATTGGCTGTTCTTGTTGTTTGGTCATCCAGTTGTGTCCGACTCTTTGCGACCCCATGGACTGCAGCATGCCAGGCCTCTCTGTCCCTCCCCATCTCCCCAAGTTTGCCCAAGTTCATGTCTGTTACATCGGTGATGCCATCCAGCCATCTCATCCTCTGACACCCTCCTACTGCCCTCAGTCTTTCCCAGCATCAGGCACTTTTTCAATGAGTCAGTTGTTCGCATCAGATGACCAAAATACTGGAGTTTCAGCTTCAGCATCAGTTTTTCCAATGTGTATTCAGGATTGATTTCCCTTAAGACTGACTGATTTGATCTCCTTGCAGTCCAAGGGACTCTCAGAAGTCTTCTCCAGCACCACAGTTCGAAGGCATCAGTTCTTCGCTGCTCTGTCTTCTTTAAGGTCCAGCTCTCACAACCATATGTGATCACTGGGAAGACCATAGCCTTGATTATACGGACCTTTGTTGGCAGAGTAATGCTTCTGCTTTTTAACACACTGTCTAGGTTTGTCATAGTTTTCCTGCCAAGAAGCAAATGTCTTCTGATTTCATGGCTGCAGTCACCATCTGCAGCGATTTTGGAGCCCAAGGAGAGGAAATCTGTCAGTCGTTCCAGTTTTCTACCCCTCTATTTGCCATGAAGTAGTGGAAAACTCTGAGAGAGATGGGGATACCAGACCACCTAACCTGCCTCTTGAGAAACCTGTATGCAGGTCAGGAAGCAACAGTTAGAACTGCACATGGAACAACAGACTGGTTCCAAATAGGAAAAGGAGTACGTCAAAGCTGTATATTGTCTCCTTGCTTATTTAACTTATATGCAGAGTACATCATGAGAAATGCTGGAATGGAAGAAGCACAAGCTGGAATCAAGATTGCTGGGAGAAATATCAATCACCTCAGATATGCAGATGACACCACCCTTATGGCAGAAAGTGAAGAGGAACTAAAAAGCCTCTTGATTGAAAGTGAAAGAGGAGAGTGAAAAAGCTGGCTTAAAGCTTAACATTCAGAAAACGAAGATCATGGCATCTGGTCCTATCACTTCATGGGAAATAGATGGGGAAACAGTGGAAAGAGTGTCAGACTTTATTTTCTGGGGCTCCAAAANCACAAGCTGGAATCAAGATTGCTGGGAGAAATATCAATCACCTCAGATATGCAGATGACACCACCCTTATGGCAGAAAGTGAAGAGGAACTAAAAAGCCTCTTGATTGAAAGTGAAAGAGGAGAGTGAAAAAGCTGGCTTAAAGCTTAACATTCAGAAAACGAAGATCATGGCATCTGGTCCTATCACTTCATGGGAAATAGATGGGGAAACAGTGGAAAGAGTGTCAGACTTTATTTTCTGGGGCTCCAAAATCACTGCAGATGGTGATTGCAGCCATGAAATTAGAAGATGCTTACTCCTTGGAAGGAAAGTTATGACCAACCTAGATAGCATATTCAAAAGCAGAGACATTACTTTGCCAACAAAGTCTGTCAATCAAGGCTATGGTTTTTCCAGTGGTCATGAATGGATGTGAGAGTTGGACTGTGAAGAAGGCTGAGTGCCGAAGAATTGACGCTTTTGAACTGTGGTGTTGGAGAAGACTCTTGAGAGTCCCTTGGACTGCAAGGAGATCCAACCATTCCATCCTAAAGAAAATCAGTCCTGGGTGTTCATTGGAAGGACTGATGCTGAGACTGAAACTCCAATACTTTGGCTACCTCATGCAAAGAGTTGACTCATTGGAAAATACCTTGATGCTGGGAGGGATTGGGGGCAGGAGGAGAAGGGGACGGCCGAGGATGAGATGGCTGGATGGCATCACCAACTCGATGGACGTGACTTTGCGTAAACTCCGGGAGTTGGTGATGGACAGGGAGGCCTGGCGTGCTGTGATTCACGGGGTCGCAAAGCATCGGACACGACTGAGCGACTGAACTGAACTGAACTGAATGGGATTGGATGCCATGATCTTGGTTTTTGTTTTTGTTTTTTTTTTCTTCAATATTTAGTTTTAAGCTGGCTCTTTCATGCTCCTCCTTTACCATCATCAAGTGGCTCTTTGGTTCCTCTTCACTTTCTGCCGTTAGGAGAGGTATCATCTGCATACCTGAGGTTGTTGATGTTTCTCCTGCCTATCTTGATTCCAGCTTGTAACTCATCCAGCCAGGCATTTCTCATGATGAGTTCAAAGATTAAACAAACAGGGTGACAGCAAACAGCCCTGTCGTACTCAATTGGCTGAGATGTCAGTAAATCAAACCCAAGCACCCTGAGGGACTTCCTGGGACAAAAACTGGTATCTTAGCATAGATGAAGGCTGCCCTGTGGGCTACTGAGAAGTACAATGGCCTCTAAAGCTGTGGCTCTACAATATTCAGCTTAGGGAACACTTGTGTGGGGCCAGACTGCCTTCCCTCTGGAATATTCCATTTTCATTTAATTAAGCTGGAATTGCTGTATCTTTCCAACACTCTGGGTCAGCCCCTGGGTGGACCCAACCCAAGATGGGAATAACAGAGGGTAATCTTCCCTGGAGGTCCTAAGCTTGCGGTTTAGTCTCCACAGTGCCCCCTTGCGGGCTGGAAGCTATTCTGTCAGATGGAGTGCAGCCAGGTAGCTGGGTGAGGGAGGCAGGGTATCTGCATCCTCGAGGAGCACCTGCAGGAAGGACTATCTCCCTTTGCCAGGGGCTCCAATCAGCAACCTGACCTGAGTTAACAAGGGTCCTTGGGTTTGCAGGTCCCTAGGGTAGGGCTGCTCAGAGAAGGCAATAGCACCCCACTCCAGTACTCTTGTCTGGAAAATCCCATGGACGGAGGAGCCTGGTAGGCTGACTGAGCAACTTCACTTTCACTTTTCATTTTCATGCATTGGAGAAGGAAATGGCAACCCACTCCAGTGTTCTTGTCTGGAGAATCCCAGGGACAGGGGAGCCTGGTGGGGTGCCGTCTATGGGGTCGCACAGAGTTGGACACGACTGAAGCAACTTAGCAGCAGCAGCAGCAGCAGGATAGGGCTGCTGAGACACCCTGTCATGCTGCCTCTAGCACCACCTGCTCTTCCAGCCCCGAGATACTTTTGACAGGCTTTCTGGTCAACTTACACATAAGGCTCGACAAAATATCTGATGAGGCCCATGTAGTCTCCAGCACCTCAACAGTCCAATTAAGTGCTGTGCTTCCTCTCTGATAGTGCAGGGGGCGGTGGGGTGGTGGCTACAGTGAAGAACTTCTTCCTTGACTCAGGGATCGATTTTTTGAGCTGCAGCTCATGTTGCTCCTAGAATCTGACTTGGGCAGCTGGTCCCCCTAATCAAGTCTAAACCGTCTTTGTATAGATCAGAAACCCAACATCCTGAGAGATCAGTAACTTGCCTAAGGCTTCACAGAAAATGAGTGGCAGGGCCAAGATCTGAGTCAAAGTTGGTGAGGTTTTCAGAGTCCAGGGCTTTTCCCTGTCTTATATGACTGTCAGTATTTCACCACACCTGACTGTCAGCTTTTCACCGCTAGAGCCTCCTACCCTGTCTTGGGTCCATCTGGTGGCTAAATTTTTCTCCATCTGTGGTCTGGTCTCCATGACTTGCAGGTGTGGGTGGCTGCTGGGCCCTGGTTCTGCATTCACACTTCCTACAGCTGCTATTTATCCATAAACACAGTCTGGGAAGGTCTGGGAGGTTGGGTTCTAAGCCACCTGGGGCCAGATGCCTCCTCTGGAATTCAGTTTCTCAGCCGGGTCCTTGCGACGCAGGAATGGACATCTGCACATCTCTCCCTGAAACCTCTTCCTTCTCACTGCCTCCAGCTCTGTGTTAGGCCAGGCCCTATCAGTGCCCACTGGACTATTGCCTCCTGGTTGCCCTCCCCCCAACCCTAGCATGTCCAGGCTCTCCTGGATCTGACACCTTTTTCATCCTCAACCACGTGGTTTAGCTTCAGGGTGGGCCTTGATCTGCTATAGCTAGTTAGCCATCGCCCACAGTTACTGGCTTGGTTGGGAACATAATCGGAAGCAATGAGACATGGAGGTTTGCTCCAGTTTCGGGGAAACAAATAGGTTTTTTCCATTTAGCTACTCAAAGAGATTGTCTCTTCCTTGAAGTACGTGATGTGGGGAGGTGAGACTGGGAGAATGTGGATCACTGGAGGTGAGAGTGGGGTAGAGTGGGGGATGGGGTAGGCAGGTGAGGGGGCTACTGTGGAGAGCCTGGGGATGAAGCTGGTATCAAAAAAGGAGGAGCGGGGAGATGGACAGAGCCTGGGTCGCTGTTGTCCTCCTTTGAGCCACTGGCTCAAGCCATACCTGAAGCCAATTTTTATGAGTTTGGGCTTCAGTGGGAAACAAAATTGGGCAACTTGAGGGAAACTTAATGGACAACTTACGTGAGTGAAAGCAGTGTGGGGACTTCCCTGGGTGTGCAGTGGTTAACAGTCCATGTGCCAGCGCAGGGGTCCCAGGCTCAGTCCCTGTTCCAGCAAGATCCCGCATGCCATGGGGCAGCCAGGCCCCTGCACAGCAACTACCGAGTCCGCATGTTCTAGAGTTTGTGCTCCAGAGATGCCACTGCAGTGAGAAGCCTGCACGTTGCATAGAGTAGACCCCACTCGCCGCAACTAGAGGAAGCCCCCATGCAGCAGTGAAGATCCAGTGCAGCCAAAAATAAATCAAACTTAAAGCGGTTTGGAGAGACACCACAAAGGAAAGTTCAGCTCTCCGGGGCAAGTGGCAGAGGGGCTACTGTGCTACTTTGGGGCCTGAGAAGGGTGAAGGGGACTGAGCAGTTGTCAGAACTGGGAGACAGGGGGCTGCTTGGAGAGGTCTGCTGCTGCTGCTAAGTCGCTTCAGTCGTGTCCGACTCTGTGCGACCCCACAGACGGCAGCCCACTGGGCTCCCCCATCCCTGGGATTCTCCAGGCAAGAACACCGGAGTGGGTTGCCATTTCCTTTTCCAATGCGTGAAAGTGAAAAGTGAAAGTGAAGTCACTCAGTCGTGTCTGACTCAGCGACCCCATGGACTGCAGCCCACTAGGCTCCTCCGTCCATGGGATTTTCCAGGCAAGAGTACTGGAGTGGGATGCCATTGCCTTCCCCGTGGAGAGGTCTGCCTGGGGGAACTGAGTGCGTCGGTCAGTCACTGCCCTGGTGGCCCTGCATAGGAAGAGCAGCAATGAACACCTGGGCCTCCCTGCCTCCAGCCTCCCTGTGGGGCGTCCCCTAGTGGAGATGGGCTTCCCTAGTGGCTCAGCTGGTAAAGAATCCGCCCACAATGCGGGAGACCTGGGTTCCATCCCTGGGTTGGGAAGATCCCCTGGAGAAGGGAAAGGCTACCCACTCCAGTATTCTGGCCTGGAGAATTCCATGGAATGTATAGTCCATGGGTCGCAAAGAGTCAGACTCGACTGAGCGACTTTCACTAGTGCAGAAGCCAGAGGAACAGCAGTCCACCCAGGTCATCCTTCTGGGGCGCAGGGCAGGGTGGGGTGGATCTGGCTGGACAAACGGGAGATATTCGGTCTTGCCCCTGAGTGTCTCAGGCCCTCTGAGTTACGTGAGCCTGGGTATTCCCTGGACTGTTCAAGGCAAGGTGAGCGGGTCTTTGCCTTGTACCCAGAGGACTAGCTGGTACGAACACCAAACGGGGTCCCCTCTCTGTGCCTTTGCCCTTGCTCTCCCTCAGCCCAGAATGGAAATCTGCTCTCCCTGATCTCTCCCAGTCCCTCTCCTTTTGATCCAGAGGTTGAGGAGAGGCAGACGGCAGAGGGCAATTAAGATGCCAAACAGTAGTAATAGTAGCTTCTTACCTGGAGAATCCCAGGGACGGGGGAGCCTGGTGGGCTGCTGTCTATGGGGTCACACAGAGTCGGACACGACTGAAGTGACTTAGCAGCAGCAGCAGTAATAGTAGCAGTGTTAATCACTCAGCCACGTCTGACTCTTTGTGACCCCATGGACTATAGCCCACCAGGCTCCTCGTCCATGGGATTTCCCAGGCAAGCGTACTGGAGTGGGTTGCCATGCCCTTCTCCAGGGGGCCTTCCCCACCCAGGGATTGAACAGGGGTCTCCTGCATTGGAGGTGGAGTCTTCACCATCTGAGCCACAGGGAAGCCGCCATGCCAAACAGACCTGTGTCCAACTCCTATTTCTGCCACTTACTGTGAGTCCTTGGGCAAGTTGCCTACCCTCTCGGAACCTCAGTTTCATTATCTGTCAGACTCTGTCCTATCCCCATGACCTTGACCCTGCACGTATCCAGATGTGCTGGGAACATTTCTGACCTACCTCAGCCTCTAGCCTGCTGTCCTTGGGCAGGCCTCTCTGCCCCTCTGGGCCTCAGTTTCCCTATCTGTAAACCAAGGGTTTTATATTCAGTGGTTCCCAAGGCACCTGACCACTATCCCATACCCTCTGGATTTTCTTTGATCCCCTGGCTTTCAGTTGCTCAGCTCAACAGACAAACAGCCCAGTGGCTTCATCTCAGCCGGCGGAGGGGAGGCTGCAGTGGAGTCGCCTGGCGGCGTTGAGAAGCCTGGCACGTTCACTGCTTGTGTTTAATTACTTTGGCAACTGTTTACTGCCTCCTCGATTTCCTGAGCAAACAGCCCCATTATTTGGAGTAATTGGCTTGTATCGGCTGTGGTGATGAGGTCTGGAAGCTTCAAGATGTGCCCCCATTTCAGCTGCCACACCCTGGACACGGTCACAGGGCTGAGCCCTCCGAGAGGGGCTGAGGGCATCAAGGGCAGAGTGCCTGCCTTCTCTGGCGTCCCGGGATGCAGGACCCTTCTGTCTGCTATGGGGGTCCCGCAGCCCCTCCAGCTTTTGTGGAGTCTGCTAAGTCTGCAGCCTGACGCCCTGCTGCTCAGTGGTTAGAGCAGAGGCGCCGGAATTTAGTTCAGGTCCCAGCGCGACTGGTTTGTTGCTGGGTGATCTTGGGAAGTTCCTCTGCTCCTAGCCTCAGTTTTTTCATCTGCTTCCTCCTGAGGGTTGGGACTTGCCCAGGTCTCCTCCCTCCTCAAGCCGTCTGCCTCTCATCCCTTTCCAGATGGTGATAGTAGGGGTGCCCTTGGTCTCACTTGACCTTGTCCCCTTGCCTGGCCACTAGGATTTGTTCTAAATTTGGTGTCTGAGCCAGGCTGGGCCAGTCCTGGTCCCCCAGCTCACAGACCCTTAAAATTTAGGCAAGACTGATCTGAACCCCCTATCCACGCACTGTTGGTGGGAGATCCCGGGGTGGGGACTGGGAGGAAGAGTCTCTCTCACCCTACCCTGGGCAGCTTCCTGGGCAGCATAGACAGCCCCTTCCTCAACCTGCCCTCACCTCATGCCATCCCTCAGCTTTTCATTTTGCCTTTAACCTAAGGACTTTTTTGAATGAAAAACAAAAAAACAAAAAAACAAAAAACCACCCAGTTTAGGAAGCTTCATTGAGGTCTTCTCAATGGGCCTTACAGATGCTAATAAGGACAATTAAGAATATCAACAAAAAAACTTGGATAAAACAAAAGAGGTCTAGCTACTATTTCAATGAGGTACAATTTTTTTTCTTTCAAAAAAGGAGTTACCACAAATGTATTTTAAAAAAATTATTTGGTTGGTTATTTAGAATGGGGTAAGTATAACGGACATTTATGTGGTTAAAACAAGATTTGATATTACTCTACTACCTAAAGGGACTTCCCTGGTGGCTCATTTGGTGAAGAATCTGCCTGCAGCACAGGAAACCCAGGTTCGATCCGTGGGTTGGAAAGATCCCTTGGAGAAGGGAATGACAACCCACTCTAGTATTCTTGCCTCAAGAATCCTGTGGACAGAGGAGCCTGGTGGGCTGCAGTCCATAGGGTCACGAGTCAGACATGACTGAGGGACTATGGGTTGCCCTTTGGGATGGGCCTCCACTCACCTCTATTAGAGACGCATTCAGCAACCCCCGCCTGCAGTCAAAGCCCCTCCAGGCCCCCTCGTCACGGGCATCTCCCCAGGTGCCCAGCCGGGCTGCCTCTGCATGTAGGAAAACTCGTCCGTGGCAGGATGCCGTGGGGCTGGAATAGGAGGCAGATGCAGACACTGTGGAGGCCTGCCCCAGGCCACAGGTGCAGGCCTTGTGCCAAGGCCACAGAAGCAGAGCCCAGAACCAAGCTCACCTCCGAAGATGACTGAGCCGCTTTGTAACCGTTGCCCAAAGCCTGCCTGATCTTCACTAACAAGCTCCCTGACTTCCAATCAGGCAAAGATGCCTGCTCTAGCAAACACTCTATAGCGCCCCAGCAGTTTCCCTGGTGGCTCAGACGGTAAAGAATCCGCCTGCAATGCAGGAGACCTGGGTTCGATCCTGGGCTTGGGAAGATCCCCTGGAGGAGGGTATGGCAACCCACTCCAGTATTCTTGACTGGAGAATCCCCATGGACAGAGGAGCCCGGTGGGCTACAGTCCATGGGGTCGCAAAGAGTCAGACACGACTGAGTGACTAAGCACAGTGCCCCAGCCAAGCACCTACCGCCGACCTTCCAGCAGGAGTTTTCTTTGCCTTGAGTCTAAAAATTAGCTATTAACCCACAGAAACTGCCCACTCTCCCTGGCCTGTCAGGAGCTGTCGGCCTGCTGTGCTCACAGTGCCTACTTTACTCTTCGTTCTTAATAAACTCACTCCCTTCTGAAATGCTCTGTGTCCAGAAATACTTTCCTAATCCACCCTTGGACGGCCTCAACAGACATAACACCAGGGAGGGGAGTGTTTGACCCCTACTCGCTGACACTGGGTTGAAGGGGCTGGGCAGGACTGGCCGGGCGGCCCCGGGGGCCGTGGAGAGACAGCATGGACCTCTTTCCTCTTGGGAGTGCAGTGGGGAGCCACTGCCTTATGGGACTAAGTGAGCCCCTTAGGGGTCTTGGGCTCACTCGTGAGCCTCTTTTCTCCACACAGAACACACAGCTTCTCCTGCGGGCTTGCCTGCAGCTTCCTCAGCGCGGCACGTTGTAGGAGCATGGCCACCGTTCCCCCATCCCCTTTCCAATCAGGCAAAGATGCCTGCTCTAGCAAACACTCTATAGCGCCCCAGCAGTTTCCCTGGTGGCTCAGACGGTGAAGAATCCGCCTGCAATGCAGGAGACCTGGGTTCGATCCTGGGCTTGGGAAGATCCCCTGGAGGAGGGTATGGCAACCCACTCCAGTATTCTTGACTGGAGAATCCCCATGGACAGAGGAGCCCGGTGGGCTACAGTCCATGGGGTCGCAAAGAGTCAGACACGACTGAGTGACTAAGCACAGTGCCCCAGCCAAGCACCTACCGCCGACCTTCCAGCAGGAGTTTTCTTTGCCTTGAGTCTAAAAATTAGCTATTAACCCACAGAAACTGCCCACTCTCCCTGGCCTGTCAGGAGCTGTCGGCCTGCTGTGCTCACAGTGCCTACTTTACTCTTCGTTCTTAATAAACTCACTCCCTTCTGAAATGCTCTGTGTCCAGAAATACTTTCCTAATCCACCCTTGGACGGCCTCAACAGACATAACACCAGGGAGGGGAGTGTTTGACCCCTACTCGCTGACACTGGGTTGAAGGGGCTGGGCAGGACTGGCCGGGCGGCCCCGGGGGCCGTGGAGAGACAGCATGGACCTCTTTCCTCTTGGGAGTGCAGTGGGGAGCCACTGCCTTATGGGACTAAGTGAGCCCCTTAGGGGTCTTGGGCTCACTCGTGAGCCTCTTTTCTCCACACAGAACACACAGCTTCTCCTGCGGGCTTGCCTGCAGCTTCCTCAGCGCGGCACGTTGTAGGAGCATGGCCACCGTTCCCCCATCCCCCGTTTGCGCACCTTTGCAGCATGACTCTGCCATTGGCTCCATCCAGAGAAGGAGTCTGGGCTTCCCTGGTGGGCCGGTGGTTAAGAATCTACCTGTCAATGCAGGGGAACATGGCTTCCATCCCTGGTCCAGGAAGATCCCACATGCTGCAGGGCAATGAAGCCTGCATCCCACCAACTACTGAGCCTCTGCTCTAGGGGCCATGCTCTGCAACAAGAGAAGCCATGAGAAGCACGCGCACCACAGTGGAGAGCATCCCTGTTTGCTGCAACTAGAGAAAGCCCGTGTGCAGCAACAAAGACCCAGCACAGCCAGAAGTAGGCTAAATAAATAAAGCTTAAAGAACAAGATGGAGTCTTCCTTTCCTCCCCTTGAGTCTACACAAGCCTGGGACTGGCTTTTACCCTAGACCTCAAATGAAGAGATGTGATATGCCTTCTAAGAGTAGACCTCAGGGCCTAGCAGTCTGTTTTTACCCTCTTGGAATGCTGCCCTGAGACTGCTGGAGGATAAGTGGGCGTGTGGGGAGCTGAGGCCCTCTGGCCAACATCCAACTACTGGCGTGGGGGTGGGGTAGGGTGAAGGAGGCCAAGCTGGACTTTCCAGACCCAATGGAATGTAGTGCAAGGGTAAGACCAGGTGGACCTAGCAGAGATGTCACCTAGCTAGGCACCGGGTGATAAACAACAGATTGCTGCTGCCGCTGCAAGTTTCAAGGCTTGGGGTGCTTTGTTACACACACTCAGCACTGGTGGCCTCTCCCAGGATAAACACATTAACTTTCTGACAGTTTAAGATAGAGACTCAGAGTCAAACCACTTTGAATATAGTTTTGTATTATCTGTTTATCCACTGTTAGATAGCAACTTCTACCGTTGCCCCCCACCCAAATTTAGTCATGTGAATTAACAACCAGAGTCTGTATGAAAAAGAATGTGTATGTCTTGGAGTTGGTGAAGGACAGGGAAGCCTGGCATGCTGCAGTCCATGGGGTCACAAAGAGCTGGACACAACAGAGCAACTGAACTGACTGATTGATATGTATAACTGAATCACTTTGCTGTACATCAGAAATTAACACAACACTGTAAATCAACTACACTTGAATGAAATAAAACTATAAAAAGTATAAAAAAAATAGAGATGAAAAAAAAAGAAGCCAATCAGAGTCAAAAATTTGGACAAGGTGCACTGGGGGTGTTGTTGTTTTTCAGTTGCTAAGACATGTCTGACTCTTTGCACCTCTATGGACTGCAGCACAAAATGCTCCCCTGTCCTCCACTGTCTCCTGGAGTTCACTCAAATTCATGTCCATTGAGCTGGTGATGCTAACCCCCTTATCCTCTGCTGCCCCCTTCTCCTTTTGCCTTCAATCTTTCCCAGCATCAGGATCTTTTCCAATGAGCTGACTCTTCCCATCAGGTAGTCAAATTATTGGAGCTTCAGCACCCTAAGATATCCACATTCACTCTTGCTTGACCATTTCTGCTTGACCACATCCAATTTACCTTGATTCATGGACCTAACATTCCAGGCAGTGGGGGTGGTCTGATCCTTATTCTACAATGTCTGGGCCTCAGCAGGAAAGACTCAGCTAGAGAGGGGTAACCTGGATAGCTGGGTGTTAAGAGCATCTAGAGGATGCTCACGTCTCACACGTCTGATGCTTGAGCTGGGATAGCCTTGAAGTCTGGACTCTGCTGAGGATGTTGACCAAAGCCCAGCCCTTTGGCTTGGGCTTCCTCAGAACATGGTGGCTTTGAGGGGCGGTTGGACTTCTCACAATGCAGCTTTTAGGATCTAGCCTTGGATGTCATATGGCTTCCACCATACAGTCTTGATCAAAGGGCTGTGGGCAGAGACAGCAATGAATCTGCAACTTTGTTTTAAAAGTGCCCCCACTGGTGGTGAAGAATACTGCTGAGGCAGGAAGCTGGTCAAAGGTTATTCCCAAATTCTATCTCTCTGTATCTGACCCACCTGAACCAGCCAGTCATTTCCCTCAGCAAACATGGTTGGCCTGTTCTCTTCAACAAGAACCCAAGTGAATTTAAAAACAAAACAAAACAAACAAACAAACAAAAAAACAAAGAATATCCAAATCTTGAAAATCTCAGTAAGAACATTTGTAAAGGACAAATTTAAATTTACCAAAGGGGGTGGGGCAGGAAATGAACCCTAAAGGAGACTCAAATCCTAGCAGTACTCACAGGAATAGTCCCTCATTTCTGTGAACACAGGATGGTCAATTTACTCTCTGCCTGCATGTGAAAGTTTCCTCTTCTTCAAAAATAGCAATTAAAAAAAAATTCCAAATAGGGAAAGGAATATGTCAAGGCTATATATTGTCACCCTACTTATTTAACTTATATGCAGAGTACATCATGAGAAATGCTGGGCTGCATGAAGCACAAGCTGGAATCAAGATTGCCGGGAGAAATATCAATCACCTCAGATATGCAGATGACACCACCCTTATGGCAGAAAGTGAAGAGGAACTAAAGAGCCTCTTGATGAAAGTGAAAGAGGAGAGTGAAAAAGTTGGCTTAAAGCTCAACATTCAGAAAACTAAGATCATGACATCCGGTCCCATCACTTCATGACAAATAGATGTGGGAACAGTGAAAAGAGTGGCAGACTTTATTTTGGGGGGCTCCCCAATCACTGCAGATGGTAACTGCAACCATGAAATTGAAAGATGCTTACTCCTTGGAAGAAGAGTTATGACCAACCTAGACAGCATATTAAAAAGCAGAGACATTACTTTGCTAACAAAGGTCTGTCTAGTCAAAGCTATGGTTTTTCCAGTAGTCATGTATGGATGTGAGAGTTGGAATATACAGAAAGCTGAGCGCCGAAGAATTGATGCTTTTGAACAGTGGTGTTGGAGAAGACTCTTGAGAGTCCCATGGACTGCAAGGAGATCCAACCAGTCAATCCTAATGAAATCGGTCCTGAATATTCATTGGAAGGACTGATGCTGAAGCTGAAACTCCAATACTTTGGCCACCTGATACAAAGAACTGACTCATTTGAAAAGACCCTGATGCTGGGAAAGATTGAAGGCAGGAGGAGAAGGGGACAACAGAGGATGAGGTGGCTGGATGGCATCACCGACTTGATAGACATGAGTTTGAGTAAACTCCAGGAGTTGGTGATGGACAGGGAAGCCTGGCTTGCTGCAGTCCATGGGATCACAGAGTCGGACACGACTGAGTGACTGAACTGAACTGCACATGAAAACTTTTCTCTTCTTCAAAAATAGCAAGGTCAGCTTATGGGAACAAATCTCTTGGTTTAATTAAGAGCCGGCATATTCTAAGGAGAAGCCTGGGTTTGTGACTCCGTGTTCGAGGCAGTGAGGAAGCCTCGTCTCCTGGACTGAGGCTAGACCAAGGGCCAGGCCGTGGTCCCCATCCTCAGCCTGACTCTTAAGGGGAAGCTGGTGAGACCCCTGCCCGCTCCGAGTGGACCCTCTCCCCTTTGACAGAGACTTGTGGAGGAGATGGGCCTCCAAGGGGGAGGAGAGGGCGAGCGAAGCACAGAGCCCAGCCCAGCTGGGGTTTCCCCACTGTCGTTCACTGTGCCCCTGACACAGGGCCTGGCCTGCCTGGTCCCTGCGGTGCCCCCGACTCTGGCCAGAACCCGGGTCCACCTTCAGGATGGTGTCTCCTCAGGGCACGTCCCCCGGAAGCATGGTCCTGGCCCAGAACAGGCCCGTGGCTTGAGAGCTTTTATGTTTAGGGCCAAATTAGCAACAGGGTTTCCAATTGATTCCCAAGGGTAGAGGGGGATGGATTTACCGTTCCTAAAACAGGCTTGCAGCCTCACCGCAGATCTGCACGGGAGAGTAGGCAAGAAGTTAATGACGTGACCTCTGACCCTGGAAAGGGAAAGATAATGAGTTCATGACACATCCGTCTTCCCAGGATTTATTGCTGGCTCCTTGGAGCATCTCTGCTGAAGAGGAACAGGAGGCATAAACCCCAGGAAATGAGTTTCACCTGCTGCCTCCTGCCTGGGGCTCTTGGAAAACTGGCTTTGCAATGGATTGAAATCTGCAGAGTTTTTGGCAAAGTTCCGAACTCGATCTCTGGAGCCCTGGGGGCTGGCTGTCCAGCCTGCTCTCCCTACAGACCCCAAATGGCCCCCTGTCCCTGTAGCCCCCTCCCCTCAGCTGGGCCCATTGGTCACCCTTGCAGCCTCAGAACAAGAAATGGAGGAGGAAATAGCCTTTGCTGTGGCAACGGGGAGCCCCGGGTTTGAACTGTGGGAAATTCTTCCCTTACTGGCTGTGGGACCTTGAGTGACTTTTCATGCATGCCCAGGGTCTCAGTTTCCTCACCTGTAAAATGGGAGATGAGGATGGCTGTGGGACGAGACAAGGTGTAAATGGAACAGTGAAGCCCTTGGCACGTAGTAAATGGAATGGGGGTCCAGACACTCTGGATCCGAGTTAAAGAGCTGGTTCTGACAGCAGTCATCTGTGTGATCCTGGACACATGCTTTAGCATCTCTGTGCCTCAGTTTGCTCCTCTGTAAAATGGGAAGGATGATAAATATCTCAGACATGATGGAGAGACCTTTACAGGCTGAGCCCTGTCCTACATGCTTTACATATACAGACCTTGTAACAGTCCTACAAAGGAGATAACATTGTTAATTAGCTTACAGGTGAGGAAACAATGTCAAATGGAAAAGAACTTGCTCAACTAGATCAACTAGAAAGTGGTGGAGGCACGATCTGAACCTAGAGATTCTGGCCCCAGGCTCAGTCTTACTTGCAGCTTGAGGTTCGTGTGGCTGGGTTCTGCTAACTATAAAGTATTGTAGAAATGCCAGAGGAGGTCACCTTCTATGGGAGAGAGAACTTGAAACAATCATCTGCCTTTGTGCCCTGTAATCTGTTAATCTCACATTCTGCTGGGACCACCTGATGTTTAATAGGGGAAGGATGGGCTGAGTTCAGAGCTGGGGCAGTTGGGGTCTGGAGTCATCAGGGGAGGCTTCCTGGAAGAGGTGGACTGCACAGTGAGGGTGGAGAGGTGGACATAACAGACCAGTGTGTGGTCTAGAGAAGGTGTTGGGGAAACGCAGCTCAGAGAAGATGATGCCATGTCGCTGGCCCAGCCCCAGGGCTCACTTTGGGATGCAGGTCAGACTCTGGGGTTCACTCATGTGCCTAGAAAATGCTTAGACCTGACCACAGGCTTTGTTGCTCTCTCAGCAGATATCACATTAACTGGTTTCTATCTCTTCTGTTAAGAAGTTGCATGTTTCCTCGTAATTCAACGTCATTGTTTTATCAATTCAGTGTTTTCAACCCTATAATCAGGGAGAGTTGTGGCTTCTTTCCTCTGCGTTTACTGAATTCTATTGACTTGCCCTACCACCTTATTCAGCTAGTAATTATTTCCACGAGTGTGCATTGATTTCCATATTGAATATGTCTTGATGCCCTTTCTAATGAGAATCTTGTTTGTGTGTCTTAGGGTTAGAGTGTGTCCATTTGGGACCTATTTTGTTGCAAAAACAACCTCAGTAATGCACTGGGGATGTCTATGCACCTCTTTGTGGGGTTCTCACTGAAGACACGTGAGCTCACATGTGAAATGACATGTGAGCTGACATGAGATGATGTGAGATGACATGTGAGATTACCTGTGAGCTGACATGAGCTGACACGTGAGCTGACACGTGAGCTGACACGTGAGATGACGTCTGAGAAGCCCCGGCTCCAGGCAGCTGCAGCTGCTCCACAAACACCAGCTTACCCCTGTCCTCAAGTGGACTCCTCGCTGAGTTTTGGGAGCATGTGGACTGACCAGGGTGAGTCAACAGTGCCCTAAAGAGTGTCTCCTTACTTCCCTCATGTGTTCCTACTGTCAACAGCATTCATTGAGCACCACTGTATGCCCAAGTCCTGTGCTAAACCCTGGGCCCAGAGAATGTTCTGGATGTAAACTGGCCATGACCCTCCCCTCCAGGCCCCTTCAGTGGCTTCTCCTTAAAGAAGAATCAGGTGCAGACTCCTCCCTGTGGCCAGCAGGCCTGCGTGGTCCGGCTCTGTCCCCCCTTCTCTAGCTCCCGCCCCTCCCTCTGCTCTGCTCTTTCTCCCCAGGGCCCTTCCTGGCACAGGATGTCTGCACACGCAGCTCTTCCACCTGGAATGCCTTTTCCTGCCCTCCCTTCACTTGGCTGGTCTCTCTCACGTCTGGGTCTCAGATGACCATCCGACTATGACCAGCCCACCCCACCTGCAGACTTGCTTCCCCTCCCCTGGCCTCCTCTCCCCGCCCCCAGTGTCCCCCCTGCTCCACTCGATTCCCTTCTGGGTGCTCACTGGTGCCAGCTGTCTCCTGCACTAGTCTGTGAGCTCCGGGAGGGCAGGGGCTGCTCCCGGATACTCCCAGTGACCAGCATAGGCCCGGCACAGACTCTGTCCAGGGGCTTCTTTGTTGAAGGGATGAGTAAACAGAGAGGAACCTGGAGCCCAGAGGTTCTCGGGTGATCGGCATGCTATTATGGGGTGTGCCTGTCTGGTCCAGGGCTGGGCAGTCAGAGCCCAGGGAGCCACCCTCCTGGATACAGGAAGGGCCCTCCAGACCGGTGACGGGTGGCGTGGAGTGACTTATCCCACAGGGACCAGCACCCATGGGGGCCTGGGAGCAGGGGCGCACCTTCCTAGGTGACCTGGTTCAGGCGGTGGCATCACTTGAGGGGCCGGGCTACACTGCAGTAACCAATGGCCGCAGCATCCCCAACTCAAGAGGAGGCCCCCTCTCTGCGCTGCCACGCCCAGGGCAGGTGACCAGCTCTTCCCTCTGCAGGCACTCCCGGCTGATGTGGCTTTACCTCCATATGGGCTTTCTGAGATCACAAGCAAATTGTGTGCTGACTCTTAGTGCCCCTCCTGGAAGTCGCAGATGCCCTGGTCTCTCATGTCTCATTGGCCAAAGCAAGTCACAATTAAAACAGGTCTAACTCTTCACTCGATGTTGTTGTGGTTCAGCCACCGAGTCGTGTCCGACTCTTTGCGACACTGTGGACTGCCACATACCAGGCCTCTGTCTCTCACCATCTTTCAGAGTTTGCCCAAGTTCATGTCCATTGGAATTGGTGATGCCCTCCAACAATCTCGTCTTCTGTCACCCTCTTCTCCTTCTGACTTCAATCTTTCCCAGCATCAGGGTCTTTCCCAGTGAGCTGGCTCTTAGGTGGCCAAAATATTGGAGATTCAGCTTCAGCATCAGTCCTTCCAATGAATATTCAGGGTTGATTTCCTTTAGGATTGACTGGTTTGNTCTCGTCTTCTGTCACCCTCTTCTCCTTCTGACTTCAATCTTTCCCAGCATCAGGGTCTTTCCCAGTGAGCTGGCTCTTAGGTGGCCAAAATATTGGAGATTCAGCTTCAGCATCAGTCCTTCCAATGAATATTCAGGGTTGATTTCCTTTAGGATTGACTGGTTTGATCTCCTCTCTGTTCAGGGAACTCTTAAGAGTCTTCTCTAGGACCACAGTTCAAGAGCATCACTTCTTCAGTGCTCTATCACTCCAGTTACTTGACCTCTCTAGACTGCCTTTTTTATGGTCCAACTCTCACATCTGTACATGATTACTGGAAAGACCATAACCTTGACGATAGAGATGTTTGCTGGCAAAGTTATGTCTTTGCTTTTAATACACAGTCTAGGTTAGTCATAGCTTTCCTTCCAAGAAGCAATCATCTTCTAATTTCATGGCTGCAGTCACCATCTGCAGTGATTTTAGAGCCTAAGAAGAGGAAATCTGTCATTGCTTCCACCTTTTCCATTTCTATTTGCCATAAAGTGATGGGACCAGAGGCCATGATCTTAGTTTTTTAATAGTGAGTTTTAAGCTGGCTTTTTCACTCTCCTCTTTCACTTTCATCAAGAGGCTCTTTAGTTCCTCTTTGGTTTCTGTCATTAGAGTGGTATCATCTGCATATCTGAGGTTGTTGATATTTCTCCCGGCAATCTTGATTCCAGCTTATAGCTCATCCAGCCTGGCATTTTGCTTGATGGACTCTGCATATAAGTTAAATAAACAGGGTGACAATATACAGCCTTGTCATACTACTTTCTCAATTTTGAACCAGTCATTTCAAAATTGTTCCATGTAAGATTCTAACGGTTGCTTCTTGACCTGCATACAGGTTTCTCGGGAGACAGGTAAGATGGCCTTGTATTCCCATCTCTTTAAGAGTTTTCCACAGTTTGTTATGATCCGCACAGTCAAAGGCTTTAGCAGAGTCAATGAAACAGAAGTAGATGTTTTTCTGGAATTCCCTTGCTTTCTCTATGATCCAGAGAGTGTTGGCAATTTGATCTCTGGTTCCTCTGCCTTTTCTAAACCCAGCTTGTACTTCTAAACCAGAATTTCTTGATTCAAGTACTGCTGAAGCCTAGCTTGAGAGATTTTGAGCATAAACTTGCTCAAAGTGAGTGCAACTGTCTGATAGCTTGAACATGCTTTAATACTCCCCTTCTTGGGAATTGGGGTGAAGATTGACCTTTTCCAGTCCCATGGCCACTGCTGGGTTTTCCCAATTTGCTGATGTACTGAGTGCAACACTTTAATAGCATCACCTTTTAGGATTTTAAAAAGCTCTGCTGGAATTCCATCACCTCCACTAGTTTTATTGGCAGCAGTGCTTCCTAAGGCTCACTTGACTTCACACTCTAGGATGGCTGGCTCTAGGTGGATGGGAGGAAGTAGCCCGGGTTCAACAGACCTGTGGAGGAGGGCACAGTTCCCGGGGCAGGGCTTCCCTTTGCCCCGGGCTTTGCCAATGTGATCTCGTCTTGCTCTTTTCCCTGTCCTCTCACCACGCCAGTGGCCTCTGAAGGCTCCACTCACAAAGCAAGTGGAGTCTGCTGACTCCCACCTGGGACTCCTTGATGCCGGTGAGCAAGATATGTGGCTGGCACTGGACTTCATGGCCTCAGGGACCTGGGGTCAGCGCTGAGAGGGCCCAGGTGCCAAGCAGCAGTTTTCGTCTGATGTCTGGCTTTCTTTTCTCTCTTAGTGATTCCAATTTCAAGATCTTTTTTTTTTTTTTTTTTGGTCTGTGTTTTTCTTCTGTTGTCTTTCTTCCACTTTCTCTCTGGGTAATCCGAGGCTTGCAGGCAGCTAAGTACGACATGTACATTTCAATGAAATGCAACAGAATATAATTGAATATAATTGAACACGTTTCTTTCATGTCTGGGCGCTGGATTAATCTCCTTGACACATCTGTTTCCTCTTCACTCTCTTTGCTTTTTCTCTGAGATATTTCCTCCCTCCCTAGAATCTTGGGGGTTTGAATGACTCTGTGGCCCCCGCTTGATGCAGACACACATGAGATGTTGAGTTTACAGCCCATGTACCTGTGATCCATAGATCACCTGGACCTGAGGAGAGGGAACTGCCAGCCACTTATGTGGGCTTGGGAGAGGTCTCCACTGTTGTTGGGGACAGTTGGGGAGCTGTGGGTGGGACTGGGAGGGTTTCCTATGGATGCAGAAACCATCTTGGACATACTCTTTGCCCTTTGTTGCTCTAGGACTGAGACTGGATGTTTGTGATCATGACTTTCAGCCAAAGCAGCCATCCTGGGTCCTTCAGCGGGTGGAGTGGTCAGCAGGGAAGCCCCAGACATGACTGTGAATTGTGAGATCAGCTCGACCAAGAGACTGAGACACTTCAGATGGAGCTGACCAAGAAGGTTCTACTGCTTCAGCTTACTCACTATGTGATCTTGGTAAATGACCCAATCCCCTGGGCTTCAGTTTGCCCAGTTGTATGATGGGCAGTATCATACAGTATAGAATGTATCAGTACACTCTACAAGGTGTTGTAGGGAGTATTAAATGAAACGATGCTTGTAAAATGTCAGCATGGTGCCTGGTACACAGAGGATCCTGAATAAGTGGAGGCTAGTCATGTTCATTCATTCATTCAGTCCCTCAATCATTAGTCCAGACTACTTTGAGAGTTACTCGGTGCTAGGCCGTGTACCAGGTATCAGGGAGAGAAGAACAAACTTCCTGTCACCTCCAGTAGCTTGTGGTCTAGTGGTGAGACTAAAACAAGCTCTGTAGGAGGGACATCAGCTGAGTTTTCTGGGAATGGAGGAGGGACAGCAGCAAAGGGAATCAGAGAAGGCCTCCAGGAGGAGGTAACACACTTGAGCTGAGCCTTGAAGGGGACTTGAGTTCCAGAAGGTGGGGTTGGGGGAGGGACATTCCAGGAGAGGGGTCAGGAGGGTAACGGTGGGAAGCATGAATGCAATGTGGTGGACTGGGGACCAGGGTGTGGTCTGGAGACCTGAAGCTTAGGTCTGGAGGGAGGTGAGGCAGGGGAACTGGGTTGAACAGGCACCGCTGGGAGCCATGGATGGATCTGGAGGCTGGCAGATGGGAGCCTTGAGCATAGACCTTGTTCCTCTGGGGAGACCAAATGTCCCTCCTGTCCCTACCACCTCCCCAGAGTGACTCTCATCCACTGTCCCCCAACATGGCCCCGGGGCTCCTGGCTGGAAACGATGTCCCCCGAGTTCCGATCTGTGTCTCAGGGCCCCTCTCTGGCCTCCTAAAGATCAAGCTGTGGTTTCCTCATTGCACTGAAGAGGACACTGAGGCTCAGAGGTCAAATGAGGCCGTAAGCAGTGGAGTCGGGGTGTGCCTGGTTCTTGCCCCAAAGCCCGACTGTCTCCGAGAAAATAAAGGCTGCTCTGAAGTGAACACCCACCTTGTGCCAGACTCTCGCCCAGACAGAGCAGATACTGTTCTCTCCACTTTTCAGGTGAGGGATGCGGCGCTCAGGGAGGTTAAGTTACTTGCCTGAGGACGCACAGCTGGTGAACCCTGGAACTGGGGTGCCATCCCAGGTCTTTCATTCTCGGAGTCTGTGTCTGTATCCGTTGCATTGCACCGTCCCTCCTCCCAAACTTCTTCTTGAGGCCCACCACCCTGGTTTTGGGACCAGCTATGTTCGAGTAAGAAACAGATTGTAAACCTTCAGAGGGCACGGGAGTTGTATTCATCTTGGTGTGTCCCATAACAACGGATGCGTGAATGAATGAACATGCAGTCACATGTATGTTGGTCAGGAGGGGCCAGGCAGGTAGGAGGACGTGGCTGCCAGGGAACTGACGAGAGGAAAGCACTCAGATCGGAGGGGTAGGAGATGTTCAAGGCCATCATATTGGAGGAGGCATTAAAAGTGATCTTGGTGCAGCTCATACGAAACTATGTGTCAGGCCCATACATTGCCCATTTCATGGCCAGAGACGCCGTGGTGGGGATGGGGGTAGGGTTCAGGCCCCACCTGGAGAACCACCAGTATCCCGGGTGATGCTGACAGCGCATAGATCACGGGTGAGGGAGGCTGTTGATCTGAGCAGCCAGGATGGGCCTCAATGTCCTGGGTCAATGTCCAGCCTCAAATCCATCCTCTGGCAATGCGATGGGCTACAGGCCCAGAGGAAGCGCGGACATAGAAAGACTGGTTGGGCCCTGGAGCCCATTACTGTTCAGGGCTCACCTTTGCCAGCTTCCCCAGGTGACTCTGAGGGCAGGAGGGCAGAGGGGTGAGGCCCCTGTCTGTCTGCTGACCGCGCCCCACCCCCATCCTCCCTGCCGGCCCCAGGACCTTTTCCAGACACCACAAATATCAGACGTCAGTGGAAAGAAAATGACTTCTCATTTTGCCAAAAATCCAACTCTGGGTGAAGCACAATGATGTCAGATGGTTAACAGAGTTCTTGTGGCGGGCTGTGTTTTGCTTTCTTCTTTGATCTTGTCTGCTCACAAAACGAATTCTGCCAACCCCCTTGAAGCCAACTGCCAAATTAAAGCGTTTTAGGGGAGACAGATCTCTTACTCTGATGGCAAAATTCATTTGATTTGATTCTTTAATCCATGTGACTCTGAGGGCAGGAGGGCAGAGGGGTGAGGCCCCTGTCTGTCTGCTGACCGCGCCCCACCCCCATCCTCCCTGCCGGCCCCAGGACCTTTTCCAGACACCACAAATATCAGACGTCAGTGGAAAGAAAATGACTTCTCATTTTGCCAAAAATCCAACTCTGGGTGAAGCACAATGATGTCAGATGGTTAACAGAGTTCTTGTGGCGGGCTGTGTTTTGCTTTCTTCTTTGATCTTGTCTGCTCACAAAACGAATTCTGCCAACCCCCTTGAAGCCAACTGCCAAATTAAAGCGTTTTAGGGGAGACAGATCTCTTACTCTGATGGCAAAATTCATTTGATTTGATTCTTTAATCCAGTTTCTCTGCAAAACCCGGAGCTGAAATGTTAGAGTCTGTTCACCCTAAATGTTTTTTTCCCCACTTCTCCCGCCACCTCCTCTCCCAGCGCCCTGTCCTCCGTCTCTTACAAAATAACGCAGCAGAGAATTGCATCTGGTGTAATGATAGCCATTTGGTTTCTCAAAGCAATTTTTTAGGGGGAAGATGGCAAGAGCACAAAGTCTGTCTCTCCGGCTTGGGAAAGGAGGCGCTGGCTGTTAGAGGCTCCAGTAGCCAAGGGAGTGATCATGCAGGGGGTGGGCAGGGCTTCCCATCTGACCTCTGTGCCAGCGGCATGGAGAGGCTGGGGACGTCTGGAAGGACATCGGCCTCATTCCTGCTGAAACAAAGGTCCTGCCACGTTTCCTTCGGCCCCTGCTCTGCACTCAGGTGACTCAGAAGGTAAAGAATCTGCCTGCAGTGTGGGAGACCCATGGTCGATCCCTGGGTCGGGAAGACCCCCCAGAGAAGGCAATTGCTACCCGCTACAGTGTTCTTGCCTGGAGAATTCCATGGACAGAGGAGCCTGGCGGGCTACAGTCTGCGGGGTCGTAGAGTCAGACACGACTGAACGTTTCACTGCACCCTGCATCTCCTGCAGCCACTATCTCTGTCCACCTTTCAGAGCTTAATCCTGCGCTTGGGCCCAGCACGTTACAGTTTGCCTTTCCGTGTCCATCCTGCTCACCTGGTCACCATTTACTCACGCATTTGTCTGTGCGTGTGCTTCTCATTAGCTCATGGCACTCTCCTTGTGGGGCTGGGTGGACTGTGCGTCATGCCCTGTGTGCCCTTGGGGCCAGGGAGATGCAGAGATCAGCAAGACAGAACTTCTGCCCTCTAAGAGTTCAGGGACTGGTGAGGGAGACGAAGGTGTGAACGAATAGCTGGGTGCTGGATGCCTCGCGGGGTGCTGCCATCAGCTCAGATTTCCTGAGCAGCAAGTAATAAGAAATTGAACAACAGTAGCTAAGCCATCGAGACATGAAATAATTTCGTAAAAACAGGGGTTGGAGGGGTTTCCAGGATGGTCAGAAGCTCAGAGATATCAACAAAGCCAGGCACTTTCTCTCTCTTCTTTACCGTCTTTGGCCCTCTCGGTCCAGGGTCTGATGTGGGAGTGAGAGGTGTAGACAGATAGCCCTGACTCTGTGTGTTGAGGGTTAGGAGTGCTTCCATCAGTTGGGATGTGTTGGGTGTCAAGTAACAGGAAATCCAGCAACAGCAGCTCAAGTTATTAAGATATAATGATTGACCATAGAATGATGTCTGGAGGGAGGTAGTTGCGGGGTGGGTCAGATACTCAGTGATGCCAAAAAGTAAGGTCTTTTTCCTCTTTGCTGGTTATCATCCTTGACTTTTTCCTCACTTGTTGTCTCATGGTTGCAAGATGGCTCCCAGAGCTTCACACATCATTTCTCACACGAAAACATTCAAGTTGAGAAGAAGGGAGGGATTGAAGTGAGACAGAAAAAATATTTCCCAGGAGCAGTCCCTCTACCAACAGGTTTTCCTTTATATCTCAATGGCCAGATCTGTGTCACACTCTCACCCCTAAAACAGTGACTGGAGAAGGGGGCTGGGGTGCCAAGTTTGGCTTTATCTTTGGGCTGGGGAGGCCCACCAAACCTGAGCCTGCTGCCGCAGGACAAACCCAGGGCTCTGCAAGTGAAGGGAGGAGTGGTGGGCTGCTGGGCGGGCGGCCGTGAGTGTCCACCACCTTCTCATCAGTGCTCGTGACTGAGTGTCCTGGGCTGTGTGAGGTGGCGGCCCAGCCCGGGCCCTGGGGCAGAAAGCCCAGCTCTGAGCCTCTGCTCCCTGTGGGCCGTGTGATCCAGGAGGTACTTGACCCGGCCAAGGCACAGCCTCCCCTCCCCCTACCATGGAGGGGGGCAGTCAGAATAGCACCTGCTGTGTAGGGTGCTTGTGAAGGGGACATGGGGTCAGGCGTACAAGCACCTGGCCCAAAGATATGTCAGCAGCTGGGAATCATCGCAGCGATTAGCCTCATCTGTGAAATGGGCCCAAGTACCTCCTCTGTCTCAGGCCTGGGATGACAACAGCAGGAGCATCAGTTCACACAAGTCAGCACTTCCTGTGTGGGCCGGGCACCCTTACAGCCACTCCTCGAGAGGAGCTGCTTTCATCTCCATTTTAAAGCCAAGGAAACTGAAACTCACGGGTGACCCCAGCAAGTGAGGGCAGATGGGGCTCCAGCTCTGACCCCCTGCAGGGCTTTGGGTGGAGCCACAGGCAGATGCTCAGGAAGTCCCTCCTCTCTTTCAGCCTGGTTCAGGCTGGTGGCTGGGGCTGACCTCTCTCCTGATCCTTCTCTCTGTCTCTCCTGGAGCTCCAGGACCTTCCATAACTGTGGGGAAACTTGCCCACTGTCCTCACTGCCCCCTCCTCCCCAGGACGATGAGTGGACAGGTTCCATGTCCCGGCTGATAGGGACACCTGACTCTCAGGCTGGGGTCCCAGTATCTTGGCTGTGAATCGGCAACTCGCATTCTCAGGGAAACAGTGCGCGCGGATGTGGAATACAGGCGTATGCTAATGAAGGTTAATTGCATCCACGTTTACAGATGGGTCAAAACATGCAAAGCCACCTGACAATTATTCACCTACAGCAGATCACAGTCAGTAACTGCACACCAGGCTCCTGGCCAGCACCGTGACGCAAGCTTGTACACCAAGCGTGAGATGAGACTGCCACCCAGCCCTGTGGGGGGCCTTGGCTGTCACCCCCTTGGCCCCCTGCTCAGACCTATGCCCATCCCCACCATTTCCGGTCTTTCTGGTTCTCCTGGCTCTAAGACACACAGACCCTGTGGGGGATGGACGTGTGAGAGACCCAAAAACCACAGAGGGGGGACTTCCCCTTTTCCAAACGGGAAACTGAGGCTTCCCCCATCATTCTCACACCCAACAGTGTGCTGAGTGGCTGCCACCTGCCAGACTCTGCTCCAGGCACTGGGATGAGCTGATGTTCCCAGTGGGGAGACAGTAGTGCCAGGTGGTGATGGGCCACATGCAGAAGCCGGAAGTGGGCAGCGGGAGAGACTGATGGGAGGGGGCAGCAGGGGCCCAGGAAGACCTCGCTGAGCAGGTGACATTGAGCAGAGAGCTGATGGCTGAGCCATGCTGGCCCCCAGGGGGAAAGTGTGCAGAGGCTTGGCGGATGGGAGACCCAGCCCCCCCAGGGAGGACGCCCCTCCATGTACTCTCGGGTTCTGAAAATGATTGTCTCTGGGTCACAGGCTGGGCCGCCATGCTGAGGGCAAGGGAAGCACAAAGGAGCAAGGGTGGGTCCCCAGCCTCAGGAACTCCTTAGGGACTTGGGGGTTAGACAAATGATTACAGTCCATGGTGGTCAGGCACCAACTGGAGTGATGTCCCAGGAGCCGAGAGAAGCAGAGGGTGGATCCCAACAGGCCAGGACTGTCCTCACACCAACACTTTCTTCTTCAGCCCCTGTAGCCTCTGTTTCCCCATCTGTACAATGGGTAGGTGAGGGTGTGTGGGCATCAGGCTTATTGCAGAGTGTGCTGCTAATGGTCACGGGATGAGAGCCCTGGTCTGGGTGGTCTTGCAGGTGCATTTCCAGTCCTGAGCAGATAGATGATAGACATTTAGGCGGCCAGGAGGATGGGAAGACCTGAATTCAGATCTCTTCTGAAGCTCTTTCCTTTAGCTCCCTGCCCCCTTGAGCTGTCCTGGATCATCTGGGACTTTCCCCTCCCTGTTCTCAGGATACCATCTGAATATACAGCCTTGGGGACCTTTCCTGAAGGGTTTTATATTAAGATTCTGAACCCCAAAAGTGGAGACTCAGTCCCTGTTAATGGTCCCTACCTCCAGCATGGTGGAGGGAGGCAGTGTTGCTTACTGGTTAGATCACAAGCTCTGGCCTGACCCTGGTTTCTAGCCAGAAGCTCAGAAAAATTACTTAACCTCTCTGAGCTTGGCCCCCTCAAGTGTGAGCTGAAGATGATAAAAGCATCTGCCTTATGGGTTGGGGGCCAGACTTGGATGCGGTAGCACAGGCGGCAGTTCAGTGACGGGTCTGTTGTTATCAATATTACCCCTGTGTTGTCTCACGGCTGGTGATCTCTTTGGCCCCAGCCTCACGCAGGTGGGCAGCTCCCCCTGCACCTGGAAGGCTTTGCCTCCACCTGGCCCTCTCACCACTGAAGAAGTGAGACGAGACCAGCCTCAGATCCTAACAGGGGACTGTGTTAGATTCAGTCGCCAGTGTTCACTTGCTGCGTGAATTGGCCAAGTGGCTTAACCTCCATGAGGCCCATCACTTTTCCTCTCTGTATAATGGGTGCAATAATACTGGCCACATCTGAGTACTGTGAGGGTTTGATGAGGCTATCTCAGTGGGAGGCAGGTTCCTGGGCTCGCAGGACACTTCCAGGCAGCACTTGGAGGTTGGACTCTGGGTGAACCCAGGGCTATCTGTGTCTTGGATTCTCATGTGTATCTTGGTGACTGTGCTGGTCGCTGATGTTGAAGGATGTAAGGATGTTGTGAAGACTTTGTGCCCTAATCGGTGTCAAACGCCTGATGCACGGTGAGCCCTGAATGCATGGTCACTGGCCTTGTCACCATTATTATGATGATTATTTATCAGTTTGTAGGCAGACGACAAGCATCAATACTTGTCGTCTGCCTACAAACTGAGAGACAAACCGTCTAGACTTTGAGCGTTAAGCTCAGCCCTGGCATAAGGTCTGGGCACAGAAAAGGCCAACAGTCAACAGCAGGAAAGCAGGGACTGGGGAACAGACTGCCAGGATTCAAGGCCTGGCTCCAGCCCTTCTGAGCTGTGTGATCTTGGATGAGTATCTAAAGCTCTCTGTGCTTCAGTATCTTCATGTTTAACATGGAGGGATAGCAACAGTGCCTCACTGACAGGACTGTTGAAACAATTATGTGAATTAATGCTCGTAAAGTGCTGAGCACAGGGTCTAGCACAGAGTCATCTTACTATTCCAGGCCCCAAGGGAGTGCTGGCATTCAGAGGCCTCTAAAGATCTCCCTTTCTGCTGCCGCTGCAGTTGAAGATGAGAAACTGAGGCCAAGAAACACTAAGTTAAACATTTGAGAACAGACAGTATATAAGCGTGCTAAATTATGCAGGGCGGGCAATTGGAGAACAAAACAATCCATAATAAAGGGCTAATTGGGCAGGACAGATGCTCTGCATGCTCAGAGCCTGAGATATAGCCTGGGACGGGATGGCCTCTCTAGGGTAATAATATTGACCCTTCCTTTTAGGGAGAGTGATGCCTACTTATGGTGAAGCATTTGGAAAGTGCAAAATGGTAAATACATAAATCATTTGATACCAACTTCTCAAAGATGGTGGCTGGTAAATTATTGGTAGGGGCTTCCCTGGTGGCTCAGAAGGTAAAGAATCTGCCCTTGATGCAGGAGACTTGGGTTTGATCCCTGGTTGGGAAGATCCCCTGGAGAAGGGAATGGCTACCCACCCCAACATTCTTGCCTGGAGAATTCCATGGACAGAGGAGCCTGGTGGCCTACAGTCAAAGAGTTGGACGTGACTGAGTGACTGGTGCATCTACTTTTTCTTTTTAAAATTGTCAATATCCTTCTTTATTCTTTTGTTCGTCTATGTACATTTTCATTTTCATGTGACTGTCAGGGTAAGCTCAGATATGACACAATAATGAGCAACCCTCCAAGCAACACATGTTATGTGTCCACTGTGGTCAGCGGGGAGGGCTTGGCTTATCATGTGGGACCCTCCCTGATGGAGGCACCACTGTTTCAGGATGTCACCATCTTCGCGTGGTGACATCAGGCAACATTCCCTCTCAGCTGTGACAGGGAAGATCAGAATGTTGAACTCTGACCCTTGAGTGCTCCTTTCTGGAAAGGACCCACCCCACCTCCCTTCATGCTTTCTTCAGTTCAGTTCAGTCGCTCAGTCGTGTCCGACTCTTTGAGACCCCATGAATCGCAGCACGCCAGGCCTCCCTGTCCATCACCATCTCCTGGAGTTCATTCAGACTCACGTCCATCGAGTCCGTGATGCCATCCAGCCATCTCATCCTCGGTCGTCCCCTTCTCCTCCCACCCCCGATCCCTCCCAGCATCAGAGTCTTTTCCAATGAGTCAACCCTTCGCATGAAGTGGCCAAAGTACTGGAGTTTCAGCTTTAGCATCATTCCTTCCAAAGAAACCCCAGGGCTGATCTCCTTCAGAATGGACTGGTTGGATCTCCTTGCAGTCCAAGGAACTCTCAAGAGTCTTCTCCAACACCACAGTTCAAAAGCATCGATTCTTCGGTGCTCAGCTTTCTTCACAGTCCAACTTTCACATCCATACATGACCACAGGAAAAACCATAGCCTTGACTAGGCGGACCTTAGTCGGCGAAGTAATGTCTCTGTTTTGAATATACTATCCAGGTTGGTCATAACTTTTCTTCCAAGGAGTAAGCGTCTTCTAATTTCATGGCTGCAGTCACCATCTGTAGTGATTTAGGAGCCCCAAAAAATAAAGTCTGACACTGTTTCCACTGTTTCTCCATCTATTTCCTATGGAGTGATGGGACCAGATGCGATGATCTTTGTTTTCTGAATGTTGAGCTTTAAGCCAACTTTTTCACTCTCCACTTTCACTTTCATCAAGAAGCATTTTAGCTCCTCCTCACTTTCTGCCATAAGGGTGGTGTCATCAGCATATCTGAGGTTATTGATATTTCTCCCGGCAATCTTGATTCCAGCTTGTGTTTCTTCCAGTCCAGCGTTTCTCATGATGTACTCTGCATATAAGTTAAATAAGCAGGGAGACAATATACAGCCTTGACGTACTCCTTTTCCTATTTGGAACCAGTCTGTTGTTCCATGTGCAGTTCTAACTGTTGCTTCCTGACCTGCATACAGATTTCTCAAGAGGCAGGTTAGGTGGTCTGGTATTCCCATCTCTTTCAGAATTTTCCACAGTTTATTGTGATCCACACAGTCAAAGGCTTTGGCATAGTCAATAAAGCAGAAATAGATGTTTTTCTGGAACTCTCTTGCTTTTTCCATGATCCAGCGGATGTTGGCAATTTGATCTCTGGTTCCTCTGCCTGTTCTAAAACCAGCTTGAACATCAGGGAGTTCACGGTTCACATATTGCTGAAGCCTGGCTTGGAGAATTTTGAGCATTACTTTACTAGCGTGTGAGATGAGTGCAATTGTGCGGTAGTTTGAGCATTCTTTGGCATTGCCTTTCTTTAGAATTGGAATGAAAACTGACCTTTTCCAGTCCTGTGGCCACTGCTGAGTTTTCCAAATTTGCTGGCATATTGAGTGCAGCACTTTCACAGCATCATCTTCCAGGATTTGAAACAAAATTTCACGAAAATGGACATGAAGGTGGTGGGGGGATGCTGCTTCCCCATTGCAGGGCTGTGGGGAGGGGCTCAGCACAAACTGGATCTTAGAGAACCCTAGCTGTGCCCTCCAATGTCATGCACACAGGTTTGGGTCTTGCTTGCCTGACACTCATGTTTGACCAGTTTCCCATCTCATAGTTTCCTGAAAGTAGTCCATTTGATTAATGTTTTGTAATTTAGCATCCTATTTATGTGATTTGGATGATTTCATTTTATACGACTCTAAATAAAATGCAATTAATATTTTCATTCTTTAATCTTCCTCTGTGTTTCTGTTTTGTTAGAACAGCCTTCTACAGGGACGGGAACGTTAAAGTAATATGCTGTTTTAAGAACTGATAATGCCTAATGTACAGGGAGTGAATCATTTCCATTTGCTTGACTGTCACTTAACCCCAGAACTGAGATCTTCTCCCACTGTCCAGGCTCTGATGCTGGTCCCACCACCATCACGCCTGGGCCGGGGCAGTGGGCTCCTGTCTGGTCCCTGCCTCTGCCCTGGCCGTGTTCCCATCACTCTCTGCAGGAGCCGGGTGACCCCGTGAGACTCAAGGTGGAGCCATCCCTGCTCTGCTTCACACCCTGAAGCTCCTGTTTCATGGGGACACAGTCCACGCTCACAGTGGCCCTGGGCCCCAAGGTCTCATACCATCGCCTCTAAGCACAAAGCAGCCAGAGGCAGCTTAAAAGATACAACTTTAATAAACTTCAGTGACTTGCTGTGGCACTTACTCAAGTCCTGAATTCCTAATGCGGCCTCCAAGGCCCAGGGAAGTCTGGCTGTGTCCAGCTCTGATCCCCCTGTTCAAGATGGTTTAGTCACGCTTGTCTTTCTTCTGCCACCCAAATGTCCAAGCCTTGGCACATATTGTTCCCTCTGCCTGGAGCATCCTCACCAGGGAGGCTAGAAGGAACGACAGCTCAAGGGGCATGAGCTTTGTGGGTCACGTCCTGCAGGTTTGCAGGAGAAGCTGGCAGCTAGATTGGTTAGCAGGTCGTGGTGGGTAAGCAGGTCATGGGCTTGCCTTACTGGGCATGGCCATCGGAGCCACCAGGAACGTCCCTCACAGAAGCTCTGCTGGTGAAGGAGAGAGCATCTTCCCCTGGGGTCAGGAACGTCACTGCTCCTGCCTTGGCCATGATGCAGGCTGGCAAGCTGCCTCTTGGGCAGAACAGGGTTGTGAAGCTCTGTTCTACTCACTCTTCGGGAAGCAGGTCTGTGAGGGACCTGGGATGATGCAGAGGTTGTCCAGGTTACCTGTTACCAGGACAACCATTATCCAGGGCGGGAGGAGGCAGGGGGCAGGGGCAGGGCCGTGGTGGGGTGGGGTGAGCCTCCAGATGCTGCTCAGGCCTCTCTCCTCACTCAGATGCTCATTCCTAGCATCTCAGGGACCCNGGGACCTGGGATGATGCAGAGGTTGTCCAGGTTACCTGTTACCAGGACAACCATTATCCAGGGCGGGAGGAGGCAGGGGGCAGGGGCAGGGCCGTGGTGGGGTGGGGTGAGCCTCCAGATGCTGCTCAGGCCTCTCTCCTCACTCAGATGCTCATTCCTAGCATCTCAGGGACCCTTGGAGGGAGCTGGCTGCTTCCCATGGGGCAGAGGAAAGAACTCATACCAGATTCCTAGATGCCGATCAAACTGGGATGAAAGGCAGTTATTTATGTGAAAATGCTAGTCTGAAAATAAAAGTAAAAGCAAGAAAGGCCATCTACCCTCTGTCTTGAGAGAAACTGTGTCCCACCTGGGACCAGGGGTAGGATGACTGAGCAGGGTCAGATGTGGGTGTTCACTCTGACCTCGGTCTCTCCCACCTGCAAGGCCCATACCTGCATCTCTGCTCCCAGCCTGTACAGAAGATCTTTCCAAACACATCTGGCTTTACAGTACACAGACCCTGAGTTTTCCACTGGGAAACATGGGTATTGGCCCTGTGTTCCTGGGCAGAGGTAGTGAAGGCTGAGGGCCGTGGGGCAGGATGGACAAAAGGGAGGAAAAAAACTCTCATCCCAGGAGATGGTGAGGCTGGCCTATTAGTACATGCCTGGAACTAACCCTTAGTTAAGCAATGATTGGCTGAAATAACAGGTTCCCATCATTTCCCTGTAATCACCGCACGCTCCATGGCCGCCTGTCTCCTCTCGCACTCCCTCCCCCTCAGGACACTCGATTATTTTTTCCTTCTTTTTGCTTGACTCTAAGACAACACTTTTGCCACATCATTTTCATAAGAATCCTCCAGGGAGAAGCACAGCCGAGCTGACTGGATAGACCCTTTTGCAGGAACCAAAGAAACCGTTTTGCAAATTGCACAAAATGATTAGACATTAGAACAGTATTTATGTCAATTACAGCTGGAGAGGGAGAGAGGGTGGTCTGTGTGGGGGTGAAGCTGGGCTGCATTAAGCTCTCCTCCGTAATGGGGGTGGTGCAGCAAGGGTTGTGGAGAGAGCACTGGCCTAGGGGCCCCTGGGGGCCTGGAGTCAGACCCTTGTGGGCTCCACCCAGGACCTCTGCATGTGTAGACAGGTGTGCAGATATGCTTAGCACACACTTGGACACACACAAGCAGAGACAGACACAGATGCACGTAGACCCATGCCCACATTCACCCTAGATACACGTATACACATCCACCCTGCATACACACGTGCATGTCACACACAGACGTGTGTTCATTTGTCCTAGGTCAGAGGCAGATGTAGCGAGAGAAGCCTGGTCTGCAGGGGAAGTCGAGCCCACCAGGCAGAGCAGAGTGAGGACTGTGAGTGTCTGCCCCACTCCCCAACCCTCCTTGGGATGGAGGGGATGAGGAGGGCAGAGCTGGCACCCTCCCCCTCCCAGCAGTCAGAAGTGGACTCTGCTCCCAGCCCTGATGAGCCCCTCCCCGAGCCCCCTTCCTCGAGCCCCTGACCCCACCGCCAGAGGCAGAGACACGTCCTGCGCTGTCTCCATTGCCCACGCGAGGAAAGAGCTCTACTTGGTTGATGACAGGCAACTCGCAGGTGATTCAGGCCAACCTGCTGACACCTCCCGGAGAAGGCAATGGCACCCCACTCCAGTACTCTTGCCTGGAAAATCCCATGGACGGAGGAACCTGGTGGGTTGCAGTCCATGGGGTCGCTGGGATTCGGACACGACTGAGCGACCTCAATTTCACTTTTCACTTTCATGCATTGGAGAAGGAAATGGCAACCCACTCCAGTGTTCTTGCCTGGATAATCCCAGGACGGGGGAGCCTGGTGGGCTGCCGTCTATGGGGTTGCACAGAGTCGGACACGACTGAAGCGACTTAGCAGCAGCAGCAGCTGACACATACAGATCTGAAAGGCTGAGGGGTCTCAGAGCTAAGAGATGAGGTGACCCACCCATCAGGTCTGTCTCTGGGGGCCCGTGACCTGAGGATATGTGTTAACAAAGGAGGAGGCAGGTCACGCTGGCAGTGAGAGAAACGAGCTGCAGAGAGAAGGACGAACAAGTGGCCAGAGAGAAGCCGAGATGAACATGCCCCCCGGCGGGGTGGGCAGTGAGCAGCTATCTCGGGTCCCTCTGGGGGCTCTAGCCCCAGGTCTCAGGCTCTGGTGAGGCAGAGCCTTCTGAGAGACACTCCCCACACCCTCCGCCTGGTAAACTCCATCCACACACCATTTCTTCTTATCTAAGCTAGACTGGATGGTTTCCTGCTACTTGCAAAGAGCCCTGACTCAGACACCAAAGAAACCTTTTTATTTTTAAAACTGTTCTTTAAAAAAGCACCGTTTCCAACAATGAATGTCTCCCGCTCAAAGAGGCCTCGTCAAACATGAGGAACGAGGCGTTTGCAAACCTATATGAAAATTAAATCCACAATCTGGGCACACACTTGTTTGACAAGTGATAATTAACTGCTGACAATATAATTTCAGTTTGGATGCAAATGTGTTTTTCATTAAAAANAAACATGAGGAACGAGGCGTTTGCAAACCTATATGAAAATTAAATCCACAATCTGGGCACACACTTGTTTGACAAGTGATAATTAACTGCTGACAATATAATTTCAGTTTGGATGCAAATGTGTTTTTCATTAAAAAGTAATCAAAGAAGAAGATCTATGAATGGCCAATAAGCACAAGAAAAGATGTTCAACATCGTTAGTCATCAAGGAAATGCAAATTAAAGGCACCATGAGATGCCATTACACACCCACTAGAGTGGCTAAAATTAAAAAGACTGAAAATAACAAGTATTGGTGAGGATGTGGAAGAACAGAGCTTTTATCATTGCTGGTGGGAATATAAAATGTTACAGCGACGATGGAAAACAGCCTGGTGGTTTCTTAAAAACTTAACTGTCTCTACCACATAATCCAGCTGTTCCGCTCCGTTTACCCCAGACTCGGGCTTGACTGTGAGAACTCAGCTCTTCGACTGAAAAGTTTTTCAGAGTATATGTTACATTCACTGCCTTTTGCTGGGATGAATCTCCCCCCAGAAATGACACTGGGATTATGTGCCTCTGGACCATCCCTCACCCACAGACCTGGGGGCAGTCCCCAGAATATAGCTCAGACAATCTGTCTCTTGCTGAGGGACCAGCATCCTCCTTAGACCATGCCCAGCCATGAATGTGCCCAGATCCAATTGGTGGGGGCTTGGCAGTGACTTCAGCTTCAGAAGAAATGGGCATCTCTATAGCCCCTACCACACTCCAGGTCCTGCAGATGTCATACCCCATCTTCCCATTTCACAGAGGAGGAAGATCTGGAGTTACTTAATTAAGACCACACAGGTGATGAAGAGCAAAATGGGGAGAGAATGTGGGCTCTGACCTGCGTGACTCCCAAGTTCGTGCTCCTCACCTCACCTACCTCCCTTTCCCATATTCAGTTCAACCCTTCTGCATCTCAGTTGTCTTGTGTATAAAATGGGAATAACAGTGGTTCTTAAGCTCATGAGTTTATCATGAGGATTAAATAAAGAACATTGCTTGGTATATAGAACGCTCTCAATCCATGTGAGCGATGATACTTACTATTAATTAATTTTGACAGCCATCTTCATTCCTTCCCCCAGTGAGACGAATTGACTCTTTACCCCTCAATCATCTCTGTATCCCTCTAGAAATTTCACCCTGGTTTCCCTTATCCACTTAAGAGAGAGACTAGAAAGGGACCCGGTGACATGGAGAGGAGGGTGAAGATTGTTTCCCAGCATGTAGAGAGGCAGACTCCTCTGAGCTGAGAATCCAGGATTCCTATATCGCTAAAACAACCTGAATCTCCAGTCGCTTAGTTATTGTAGAATCTACTCTGATCGTGTGAAATGGTATTCTAAATTCTCACCTCTGATTGTGTAGAAGGACACTTGATCTCATTTCAGAGAAATCACCTCTATCTATTTCTCTTGTCTGTTTTTAACTTCTTCCTCTAAGAGCAGTTTGTCACTATCAAGGATAATTTGAAGAATGTAGAAGACTTAAGAAGAGCCTGGTCTCCCTCTTGGACTGTCCTCCAACGCTCCCTCTCTCTGGAAGCAAGCAGAAATGTTAGAATCACTGATACAGCCTGGATCCATGGCATTCAGTCCACACGATGGATGCATCAAGGTCATTGTCAGGGAACTGGATCCTCCATCCATCATTCTCCAGATGCTCACGGGGGACGTGGCAGGTCTTCCCCCGCCTCTTGTCAATGCTGCCACTAGGTCAGGGTCAATGTGGGTGCCCGGAGACTTATTAACCCTCATGCCCTTTGATCAGAGGATGAGATGGTTAGCATCACTGACTCAATGCTCATGAATGTGAGCAAACTTTGGGAGATAATGGAGTATAGAGAAGCCTGGAGTGCTTCTCTATATCCCTGGAGTGCACGGGATTGCAAAGAGTCGGACACAACGTATTGACTGAACAACATTGCTTTGATCGGATCAGAGCCCCGGCCCCAGAACAGAGCCTGTCAGTACTCACTCTGTGCACAGTCACACCAGCTTGTTTCCATACTTTCAGGTCCACCAGGTCCTACAGGAGAGGGGGAAGGGCTGAGACGGGCAGACACAGGTGGCGTCCAGGGAACGAGTGATGCCTGGAACAGCAGCAGCAATGGGGCCACCGTGGGAAGCTCTGTGAGGACGTGGTGATCAAACTCTGTGGTTCTGAAAGGGACTGAAGCGGCGTCTCAAACCCACACTGCACAGCGAGATCCATGGATGCCTCCCCCAGCATTTGCTAAGCAACTACTGTGTGCAGGCCCTGTGCTGGGAGCTGAGTGCATGTTGAGGACCAGATAGGTCCTGCTCCCAGTCTGATGGGGAATAGATGGAGACCCAGTTACCCCATGATGAGGCTGCCTAAGCTGTGTGGGCACAGTTGGGGGGTCACTAACTCTGACCTTGACCTGGGTCTAAGGTGAGAGCTCTTGGAAAGACCAGGGAGTTTGGCCGTTTGGAGACCATTTTCACTTCACAGGGTGGCTGACCGGGCCCAGATCGGGGAGGGACTCAGCTGATGTCCTGGACCCAGGTTTCCCCAAACCTGAGTTCTGTCCCCAGCATCACCTGGCCTCAGGGGTTCCCAGGATAATGATGGTGATGTGCCAGCCCCCTTCCTCATTCCCAGGGCGCTCAGCAAACTTTCCCACGCTGACAGTAATTATGCTTACTAGAGTCTTATTTACAAGGAGACAGTGAAAATGTGTTATTTAAATAATGATTATTAAAATCATGCTGGGGGTTTGCTACATAATAAGTAATTATCCTGAACATAATTTGGAAAACAGTGTAGTCAAGGCTATTTAGCTCTTCCCACTGAACAGAGTTAATGCTGGGGTGCAAGCAGCACAGTGTCACAAGTGATATTTGCAATCGTATTTTATTACTACATTGAGTGGAGGATTTCCCGGGGGTCCAGTGGTTAAGAATCTGCCTGCCAGTGCAGGGGACACAGACTCGATCCCCGGTCTGGGAAGATCTCACATGCCGAGGAGGAACTAAGCCTGTGTGCCACAACTATGGGAGTCCGTGTGAACTAATGCTGGCTCTCCGCGACAAGAAAAGCTGCCGCAACAGGATGCCCATGCACTGCAGCTAGAGAAAGCCCGCATGCAGCCCTGAAGACTCAGCACAGCCAAAAAACAAACGAAAAAAATAGAGTGGAGACATTCCTCAGAGTTACTTCCCTTTCCTGCTCAGCCAGAATGCGTCATCAGACCATTGATCTATTTATACCATGTTATAGGTTGGCCAAAAAGTTTGTTCAGGTGTTTCCAGCAGATCTGATGGAAACATCCAGATGAGCTTTTTGACTAACCCAATGCAATCACTCACCTGCTTTTTGTTTTTACGTTTTTATGTACTCTTACTTACCTTTTGCATTAGTTTTACTTTTCATACATTCATTGCTTCAGTTAGTCATTTATTCACACGCTCATCCTGTGTTAATTTATTAGCTGTTCATTCCTCCTTCCATTGATTGTGCTTTCATTCATTTTTTACTTTCCTTGTTTATTTACCTACCCAATTCCTTACTCGGTCAAACAGCAACCTGTTCAATCTTTCTTGCTTTACTTGGTTGGTTCATTCATCTGCTCACTTATGAATGTGCTCTGTTCATCATTCATTCTTTCATTTATCCATTATTCCTTGGTTCAGTCATTTATCAATGGTTCATGCAGGTGCCCACTCCTTTATTAATTCATCATTCAACAGCAAATGGCTTTTCTATATACAATGTGTAGGGTGTATCCTTTAGATGTGATGGCAGCCATGTCACATGTCTGGCATTTTCTAGGCATTTCAGTAAAAGGGGCCTTGGGACATATGTATATATACACAATATATATATATATATATTTAAAAGTTTATTTCTCTTTTTGGGCTGTGCTGCCTGGGCTTTTCTCTAGTTGAGTGGGGCCTACTCTCTAGCTACGGTGCACGGGCTTGTCTTTGCAGTGGCTTCTCACTGTGGAGTACAGGCTTTAGGGCAAGTAGGCTTTAGTAGTTGTGTTCCTGGGCTCTAGAGCACTGGCTCAATAGCTGTGGCCCATGGGCTTAGTTGCTGCGTGGCATGTGGGATATTCCTGGACCAGGGATCAAACCAGTGCCTCTTGCTTTGGCAGGCAGTTTTTTTTTTTTTTTTTTTTTACCACTGAGCCACCAGGGAAGCCCGGGGCTTATATTTTTTTAAAGCCAACTTTTAATTATAGGATAATGCAATGTAAAATTTGGGTAGAGCAAAGTCCTCAAATCGTAAGTGTATGTATGGCCCGAAGAATTTTCAGAAGTTAAATATACTTGTAAGACAAGCGCCAGGTCAAGCAAGAGAATGTTACCAGTAGCCCAGCCTGTTGGTGTCCCTCCAAGCCTAGACTGGGAATTGCCTTTGCCTGTCCCAGAACTTCCTCTGGATGGATTTGCACTGTTTTGTGCCTTTATGAGTCTTCGGTTGGTTTTGTTCAACATTATGTTTGTGTGGTTTATCCGTGTTTCTGTGTTCTGAGTTGCTCATCATTCACTCATGCTGATGTGTGGTATTTGTATAGTGTATGAATATGTAACTGTTTGTTTACCCATCTCACACTAGAGAAGACTGAGTACTGCCTAGATCTGTGCTATTATGAACAGTGCTGCTATGAAATTCTTGCATGTGTCTTTTTGGGAATACATGGATGAATTTCTGCTGGGTGGACATGTAAGAGTAGAATTTGTGGATTTCATGATCTATTTCATATAGTTATTTCATAACTATTTCATAACAATATGCACATATGTTGATACATATCTACGTAGTATATGTGTATTTGCTATAGTTGTTCAGTTGCTAAGTCATGTCTAACTCTTTGTGACTCCAATGGACTGCAGTGCACCAGGCCTCCTAGAGTTTGCTCAAGTTCATTTCCATTGACTCAATGGTGCTATCCAGCAGTCTCATCTTCTGCTGCCCTCTTCTTTTGCCTTCAATCTTTCCCAGCATCAAGGTTGTTTCCAATGAATTGGCTGTTTGCATCATGTGGCCAAAGTATTGGACCTTCAGCTTCAGCATCAGTCCTTCCAATGAATATTCAGGGTTGATTTCCTTTAGGATTGACTGGTTTGGTCTCCTTGCAGTGCAAGGGATTCTCAAGAGTCTTCTCTGGCACTCCAGTTCAAAAGCATCAAGTTTTTGGTGCTCAGCCTTCTTTATGATCCAACCCTCACAGTTGTACATGACTACTGGAAAGACCATAGTTTTGACTATATGGACCTTTGTCGGCAAAGTGATGTCTTTGCTTTTTAGTATACTGTCCAGGTTTGTCATAGCTTTCCTTCCAAGAAGCCAGCTGTGACTATATGTTATATGTTCAACCATTGGAGATACTATCGCATAGCTTTCCTAAGTGGTTATTACAATTTTCATTCTCACCAGCAGTGTGTGGGACCCATTCTTTCCCTGCATACTTGCCCTTGAACCACTCAGCCTCCCCGTGATCTCACCTGGTCATGTCTCAGGCCCCTTGGCCCAGCTACTCACTGTTCCCTTCCAGTCTTGCCCCTCCCTGGGGCTTCAGTGAAGGTCTTTCTCCTTCTTGGTTCTGCCATTGACTCCTTACAGCACTGGTCCTGTGGACATATTCTCAAGCCACTCTGGATGACATTACCTGGACCTGGCCCTGCCTGGCTGTCTTTCCTACCCTGGGGATTCTGTCAGGAGACAGGGCTCCCAGGCATCCTGACCTACCTCCTGGGATACCTGGCCCATGGGTCAGGCCTCCTGGTGAGCACTGGGGGTCTTTGATAAACCTGCCCTTGTACAGTTCACAGAGTAGTGTTTAAGATATTAAATGGGCTTTTTTTTTTTTTTTTTGCTATAACTCAGAGATGAGTAGTCAGATCAGAGAGGAAGAAATGGATGGAGGCAATTTCACATGGAGAAAAATCATAGGACTTGGCTGATTTACTGAGGATGGTGCTGTTATAGGATAGAAAGTACCTGGACTTTAAAAACCAGTCAGAGGTGGGCTCAAATTCCAATGCACTCATGCCCAGCTGTGTGACTGGACGATGACAGCCCTGATTTTGGTGATTAGAACACGTGGAATTGCCAGCAGTGCATCCAGAAGGTGTCCAGTATCCACAGACTGATGCAAGGAGCCCTGGAGTCAGAGCTGGAACACCTGGGGAGTCTCACCTCTGTGACCCCCTCTGGGGGCTGCAGCCACTAATCCCACTTTCCCTCCATTTTCCCCTCTGATTCTCCAGCAGTGTGGCCTCAGCCCAGTCCCGTCAACTTTCTGAGTCTCAGATGCCACAATCATGAATGAAGTGGGGATAAAAAGGCCAGCTTCCTGGGAGTATGGGGAAGATTGAGTGAGACAACGGAGGTGAAGGGTTTAACAAACTCTGCTGCCTCATCCATCCCAGGGCTGGTCGTCTCAGTCTCACAAAGGGTAGCGTTTCCCTTACTTTGGTTCTGTGCATCACCCTCAGGATTCCACTTCTCTCCTTTCCACTACCTGCTCACTTACCTTCCTTTATCTCAGTTTTGCTTTGACTTGTTTTTTTTTTTTTAGAAGTAATCAAGATCAAGCCAATCATTTTAAAAATAATTTTATTTATTTATTTTTGTCTGTGCTGGGTCATCCTTGCTGTGAGGGTTTTTCTATAGTTGTGGAGCGCGGGGGCTATGCTATTGCTGCAGGAGCATGCCCAGGCTCAATAGTTGTGGCAAACGGGCTTACTTGCTCTAAGGCATGTAGGAAAAAGCTGACTTGAAACTCGGCATTAAAGATCTAAGATCATGACATCTGGTCCCGTCACTTCCATGGCAAATGGAAGGGGAAAAAGCGGAAGCAGTGACAGATTTTATTTTCTTGGGCTCCAAAACCCCTGTGGACGGAGACTGCAGCCACAAGATTACAAGACTCTTAACTCCTTGGAAGGAAAGCTATGACAAACCTAGTCAGCATGTTGAAAAGCAGAGACATCACTTGGCTGACAAAGGTCCGTACAGTCAAAGTTATGGTTTTTCCAGGGGTCTTGTATGGATGTGAGTCAGACTATAAAGAAGGCAGAGCACCAAAGAACTGATGCTTTCGAATTGCGGAGCAGACTCCTGAGGGTCCCTTGGACTTCTGAGAGACCAAACCAGTCCATCCTAAATGAAATCAACCCTGAATACTCATTGGCAGCACTGATGCTGAAGTTACAATACTATGGCTACCTGATGCAAAGAACCAGCTCATTGGAAAACACCCTGTTGCTGGGAGAAATTCAAGGCAAAAGGAGACAGGGATGGCAGAGGATGAGGTGGTTAGATAATATCACTGACTCAATGGACATGAATTTGAGCACACTCTGGGAGACAGTGGAAACAGGTGAGCCTGACGTGCTGCAGTCTGTGAGGGCACAGAGAGTCAGAACCGATTCAGTGCCTGAACAACAGCAATGGCGTGTAGGCTCTTCCTGGACCAGGGACTGAACCCATGGCTCTGCGTTGGCAGGCAGTTTTTTTACCACTGAGCCATCAGGGAAGCCCACTTTGACTCATTTTTAATTTCAGACTCAGAAGTATTGTTACAGACCAACGGGTCCAACCCCCTTGTTTTACACATTGGGGAAAATGATGCTGGAGAAGTGGAGCAGTGGGTTCAAGGTCACCCAACCAGCTGTGGTCCAGCTCCTAGCTCTGCTCAGAATCAAAGTGTTTGCTCAATGTGGCTCCTATTCTATGCTCCAGGGAGACGTTCTACCTCGTCTGGGAATTTTCTGATTGATATTCTCAGAAAGAACAAAAGCCAGCAAGCATGAATGATGCCTTTGAAAAGTTGGAGGCTAATATGCCTTGGGACCATATTTTCTTTTTAGACTCCTCCAAAAGCCACATTTTCTGATCTGAAATGGATGTCAGCTTCACTCCAAAGCAAGCACGTTTGATCTATTGCCTATGTGAACGTTGCATGCTATTGATGTAATTAAAATGCCATAAAAAATGACAAAAGAAGGGCTTTGATTTGGGAGAATTTTAGTTTCTTTCAAACTTTGAATTTAATTTTTAAATCAGGAGAGAGCAAATTATTTTAAAAGGTTACCTTCCCCTTAAAAAGGCTCTGGATCTATGTCTCTATGTCGTTCAAGCACGTGTTGAACCTGTGAAATGCATTTTATCACTTGTTGTTGCTTAGTTACTCAGTTGTGTCCAACTCTTGGCGACCCCATGGACTGTAGCCAGCAGGCTCTTCTGTCCATGGGATTCTCGAGGCAAGAATACTGGAGTGGGCTGCCATGCTCTCCTCCAGGGGATCTGCCTGACCCAGGGATCAAATCTGCATCTCCTGCACTGGCAGGCAGATTCTTTACCAACACACCACCTGTTTTATCATTATCTAAGCCTTTTTCCAATGAGGGGAAGGCCCAGGCTTGGGACTTCCAGATGCACTGCATTGTCAGCGATTTCTCTTTGCAGCCTGAGGGTTGGTTTCTTCAGTTTCCTCCAAGAGACCAGATGGACGTACTAGACTCAGATGAGGCCAGGCAGCTGCAAGACTTGATTTCAGATTTACCAGCCCTTTCCACTTACTGCTAGTAATAGCTATCATCTCTTGAGGACCTGTGATGTGCTATGTACTCATGGGGGTGCTTGTTTGTTTAGTTATTATTATTCATGATCCTTACTGTAACCCTGGAAAATACACTTATTTAAGCTTTCACCCTGGTCACAGCCATATCAGTCTGGATTATTGCAGGAGCTGTTCAACTTTCTCCCTGGTTCCATTTTTACCTTCTTTGCTCTCATCTCCATGGGCCAGAAAAAAGTCTTTTGCAACCAGGTCCTTCCTTCCTGTTCACAACCTCTACAGCTCCCATCTTCCTCAGATTAAAGAGCTCTTTATTGGCACCCAAGATCCCTGTGCTGTGACTCTCTCCTCTCCCCTCTCCTATCTCCCTTCCCAACTCTGCTCTAGCCACATGGGGGCTGACCCTCCTTACTGACCCTCGACTATGCCAGGCACACTCCCACCTCCTGCCTCACACCTGTGATCCCTTTGGAATGCTCTCCCTAGGTACACTCATGGATCATACCTTTTATGATTCAGCTGAACTTTAGGAAATCAGGGTTAGTGAGGGTTTGGGTGATCTGTTGGGTGCTGGTTAATGTTAAAGGTGATGCTCTTGAAACTTTCCCTACAACACCCTCTTAGGTCAGGGTGCTAAGAATGCTCTCTGGGACTCTGAGGGCATCAACAGAAATGAACCATTACAGAACATAACATTTTCAGGACTGCCCACGATCTTTAAAAAAGTCATGTTAATTTCCACTGTTTTCCTTTATATATTTTTTTCTGTCTTGAATTAAAAAAACAAAAACAAAAACTTCCAGTGGTATAGATGTTCTAGGAAGGATGGTTTATCACTTTAAAAACTGCTGTGCCTAAAACTCCACCAACTGGAAAAGCAAAGATCTGGGCATAGGAGAGGTAGGGTGAAGTCTTAGGATAGATAGGGTAAGGTGAAGCTAGAGGTGACATAGGTCTTTGAGAAATAAAAAGCATGTCATTAAGAGTGCTTGCATATACTTCATATTCCACACCAACTAGCCATGTGTTTCTAATCCTCAAGTTTCTTATCTTTAAAATGGCATTAACACTGGGGATCACTTCATCGGGGCGGTCACAAATGATCAATGGAATAACGAGCGCCATCATGGCTGTTGCTCCCTATTACCATAACAGGGCTGATTTTTAGGGTCTGCAACCCAGGAACATGATGGAAATATTTTGGGTTGATTTCTGCAGCACCTGCAGATGGAAGTGGAGAGGGATGTCAGCTGGGGACCAAGAGGTGATCTTGGGTCTGCTTCCAGCTCTGTCACTAACTCATAGAGAGACTTTGACAGGACTTTTTCTCTCCCTGGGCCTCAGTTTCCTTATCCATAAAATACAGAAATTTGGATAGAACAATTGACAAAGCATTTCCAGCTGGAACATTTTCTTAATCTGTGAGTTGCTTTCTTGACCTGTTGAAAACCATTTCAATGTCTCAAAAAGTCTCTGAGATAGAAGCCCCTAAAAATCTTGTAATTAGTTTGGTGTTGATGAGTATGGCCACATTTATAGCCACTCATTAATGATTTTCTATATAGGAGAACAGAAGGGTTAAAATACTTTAAGTACAAAACATGGTGGGCAGTGAGCAGACTCACAAGCCTGTTGGATGCTCTTCCCCGTATGAGGACAGAACTAGGACTATGGAACGCGGAAAGAACACCTGCATTGTACCTCAAACCAGGCATTCTAGGATCATAGAATTTGGGAGTACTGTGGGTCATGGAGGGGAACTATTTTGCCCAAGGAGACCCAAGACTGACCTAAGATATGTGCCTTTTAGTTCAATGACCATTTCATCAGCATCACTACTCAATTCAATACTCCTTGCATCTCTTCATTTGTAAAATGAAGAGAGAAATTGTTAAACTAAGATGGTCTCCGAGATTCCTTTCCATTATATTAATTTACTATTCTTTGAGTCATGAAAGACATACAGAAGCTGGGGTTAGAACCTAGGTGACCATGGCTACTGTCCAAGGTCCTGAAGGAGCGTGAGGGCCGGGCCCACAGCCAAGGGGACAAGGACACATGGGCTTGAAAGTTCCATCCCATTCGCCTTAGAATCATTATTTCTACCATCTCACGGCTTCCCAATGTGCTAGGCTCCTGGTGCCCTCCCCAGTCAAACCTTGGAAACCACATATGAACACAGGCCTTTAGAGACAGGACAGCAGTGGTGGATGGTGCTGTGGTTTTGTTTTCTCCCTGATCAGGCACTGAAGCTGTATATGTCCTAGATTTGGGTGGTCCAGCAAGAAAGATGCCAAAGTCAAGTTCTCTCCATCAGCCTTGATATTGCCATATGATGGGCGGTGGGGGTAGGGGGGAGAGGCATTCTTGGATACAGAAATGGGAGCATTCACAAGCTGTGGCCAGCTTACTATTTAGGACCGCAGATGGACCAACTGTCAGGACCCTGTATAAGCAGCTACAGCCAACAGGGTAAGAGACCAGGGATGTGGAATAGATGGGCCAGGAAGGGTACAAGACCCCCTGGTTCAGACTCACAACCTGGAATCAGCAGGGCTGGAGAACAGCAGCAAAGAAGGTAGATCTGAGGAGGCTGGAAGGTAAAATCTTGGGAAGCACCTGATGAAATCATCTCCTTGCAATTTAATTTTATAATTACAGAGTATTCACTGTGTCCCACATGTGGTTTCATTTAGTTCATGTTAGTTCCACAAGAAAGAAAGCAATATTATCACCATTTTACAACTACATAAACACAGCCTCAGAGAGATAGAGGGACTGGCCCAAGCTCTCTCAGTTGGGGAGAGGACAGAAGTGAGGTTTGAAATAAACAGCCTGCAATAAAACCCTTATTCATTCCTCAGCAAACACTCCAATCCCTGACTCTGAATGCAAGGGAAACAGGGCTGAACTTGGCCAGAATGAGTGGGCAAGGTGGGCACAGCAAGGTGAGTCCCTTCTTTTGCCTCTTGACTTTTGTGCAAATACAGCATCAAATTAGGATGACTTGGAAGCCTACTTCTGAGAGAAGGGGTAATATACACTGGCTGGCATCTTATGGGTGGCAGTGACTCTAAGCTGTTCATGGGAAGAGTGGTGTGGGAAATCCTCTGGTCAATTACTCAAGGGAGAATGGTGTATGGGTCATACTTGGCCTTTAGGCCATGAGTCATAAATACTGACTCACCCACCAGATATATCTGAGACATCAAGTACCTTCTCTTCCTTGAGGTCATATGATTCCTTGAATAGATGAGAGCTACTAGTTGATCATTTACTGAACTCATTCAACAAATATCTATTGAGCACCTACTAGGTGCTGGGCACAGTGAATCCTGCAAAGTGTGCAATGACAAAGACAGGCTGGCCAGACTCCAGCTGGATCCTCTGTGGGTTGCTGATTTGTCACCACGTGAGACCTCTCCATTCATGCTCTGGCCCCTCCCACTGCTCAATTTCAGATGCTACCTCCCCCCTGCTCCACTCCATCATTTGCTGGTCCTTGGCCTTAGAGCTGGGGCTGGGGATGGGAGGAGGGAAACAACAGGCACATGGGAGACAAATCTCAGAGCCAACGTGGAGATTTTCTTTCTGTTTCTTCCTCTAAGAAATGACAAGTTTAACTCAAATTAATTCAAGCTCAGTTTATACCTGAAGAAGAAAAAGGAGCTGGTTAGACTCAATTTCTTGGTGGGCTTTTCAAGCCTGTATTAACCTGTTCATCAGCTTAGTTCATCAGGAGAAAACATGCTTCTTCAGGAGTTTTCTAACTGAAAATAATGCCTCATTAAGTTAAACATATTAGTCTGAGAACAGTATTGATGTCAGACAGACTAATGAATGTCATTATAGGGAATGCACACTGGTCCCTGAGGAGCCTCACTAGCCAATAGAAACTCTCTGCAGATTCCACTCAGCTGTTGTCCCATGGGTGTGGGATCTTGAGGAAGGGAGGCAGGGACACAGGAAAGGAACTGGCATGGATCTGTGGTCGTCCTGGGGAGCAGGGCCCTGATGAATCCCAACACCTTTGAATGCTGTGAAGGGCACATGGCCAAGGGAGGCACCATGTGCAAAGTCACTTATTGTTGAGTCCAAAGGGAGAGACGCTGGGTTTAGCTTCTACAGCAGAAGGGAGACAGAGGGTCAGAGCTCAGGCATCAGAGCCCTGGGTCCTGATCTGACATCTCATCGCAGTGGATGTGGTTTGGTTCCAGCTCGTGTTTAAAACTGAGCCGATGCTGTGCTGGGCACTTTCACATGCATTATATTCATGCAACCCTCACAGGATGGTTCAGAAGCTGAGGCTCAGAGGGATTAAGGAGTTTCCCAAGGTCACCAGTGGGAGGATGGGAGAGCTGAGGGCGAGGGTCATCTTGCTGACCCTGATGGAGGCTTCCTCTCCCAGCCTACTTGACCTTCCCCTTCTGTTGGTCTGTCTTCAAAGCCCTCCAGAGTCCATTATCCAAGGCCCTGTAATTCCTTCATTACAGCTGCATGGGACTCCTCTGATCTGGGGCTGGTGTCTCCCCTCATAGAGCGAGCACAGCTGTTCGCAGAGGGGTGTGAGTTCCCCTCACTGTGGACATCTGCTCTCTCACAAGATGGGCTTGGAGCATTCTGGCTGAGTGTCGTGGCTGCAACTTAATTGCAGGTTGGGGATATTTTATAATGTGAAATGGAACAAATTCTGGGTGCAATGCTATGTTTAACTCCACTGTAATTATTTCTGCATTTATTTATCTGATGTTCACACCTCCCATAAGTTCTTTGGCGGCAGGTTCTATCACTGACTTCCTTGTTGTCTGTTCTTCTGTGCCTGGCACCTGCAGTGGCACATTTTAAGTATCTGTCGAGTGGCTGAACAAAGGGTGCCCTGAAAGGGGGAAATGCATTCTACCAGTTCAATTACAGTTTCTTTAGGCAGAGGGAAATGCCCGTGGAGTCTTAGGAACAAAGATGACGGTGAAGGGATGCTTGAGAAGACTCCAGGCAGTAGGGTAGACACTCGCAAGCCTGCCAGATCCAACAGCTCTGGAGTGAGAGATGTGGTGTATTAGTCAGCTAATGCTGCATGACAAACCACTCCTGAAATTATTGGCTTAAACTGATGAGCGTTTATTAGCTCGGGAAGGTGAAGGTGAGCTGGACGCTCCTCTTGATGGGGTGGGCCTGCTTGATCTTGGTTGAGTTTACTCATGTCCCTGCAGTCAGCTGTGGACTGGCTAGGGCGTGGTCTCTGGTTTAGCAAGGCCTCAGCTGGAATGGCTCATTCCTGTTTCATGTGGCCTCATCTGACAGTGGGCCTGTCCCTACCTTCATGGTGGAGATAGAAATTCAAAAAGAGGACGTGAACATATGCAAAGCTGTTTTGAGACGTGCGTTGGCAGATTGACCATATACTTTTATTTTCCGTTTTCTTGGTGCTCTGTGTTGGAGGCTGGTTCTCTCCAGGAAAGTGAAAGTGAAGTTGCTCAGTCGTGCCCGACTCTTTGCGACCCCATAGACTGTAGCCCGCCAGGCTCCTCTGTCCATGGAATTCTCCAGGCAAGAATCCTGGAGTGGGTTGCCATTTCCNGTGTTGGAGGCTGGTTCTCTCCAGGAAAGTGAAAGTGAAGTTGCTCAGTCGTGCCCGACTCTTTGCGACCCCATAGACTGTAGCCCGCCAGGCTCCTCTGTCCATGGAATTCTCCAGGCAAGAATCCTGGAGTGGGTTGCCATTTCCTCCTCCAGGGGATCTTCCCGACTGAGGGATCGGACCCAGGGATCAAACTCAGGTCTCCTGCATTGCGGGTAGACGCTTTAACCTCTGAGCCACCAGGAAAGAAGGGCTGGCTCATTCCTAGAGATAACAAGTGACTCCCTTCTGAGCATGACTTTGGTGTACAAACCAACCAACCAACCCAGAACCCCAAGCACCCCTATCTAACTCTCACACACCATGTCAACACTCTTCCTGCCCTAAACCGCCCCGGGCCAGGTACTGGCAACCAGGGACCACCGCTATTGCCCAGAGCTGCCTACATTATTTAAACTATCCGATCCTAAGCTTACTCAGAGTTTCTACCTTATCCTGCCCATTCGTTCCCATTAAAGCCCCCAAATGGGCTCTGGGCCTTGGCCTCTCCTCCTTCTGCCTCCTGCCTCATCTTGGCACATCCCCACATGGTCCTGAATGCTGTGCCTCCTGTCTCTAGGGATCTCTGCCTGTAAACTCCCTCCTTTACAACAACTGTTTGATTTCATATCTTACCACACCTGGTTAAAACAGAACCCGAGTGTGTTAGTTTCAGGTGTATAGCAAAGTGATTCAGTTTTATGTATATAATACATTCATTTTTTATGTGTGTATATATACATGTATGTATACCTATATGTATATAAATATTGATTTTTTTCATTATAGGTGATTGTAAGATATTGGATGTAGTTCCCTGTGCTATACAGTAGATCCTTGCTGCTTATCTACTCTATGTATAGTAGTTTGTGTCTGTTAGGTCCATACTCCTAGCTGATCCCTCGCCTCCTTCTCCCCTTTGATGGCCATAATCTTGATTTCTGTGTCTGTGAGACTGTTTTGCGTATACATCCATTTGTGCTATTTTTCTGGCCAAGACACCCATGAAATGATGCTCAGTCTTGGGTTCATTGTAACACAGCTGGTAGAGCAAGCAGGGTGGTTTGACTCTAGATGGAGACGCTGTGTCTTTAGGCTGTTCTCTGCTTGTTAAGCAGACCCCATAGACAGAGGCCACTGCCTGGAGAGGCACAGCCGGCTGTTGGGGGGCATGGGGTTTGATGGCAGCTGAGTCTCGTTATTTCTGTGGGGTGTAGCTGTGATTTCCTAACTGAAAGTTGTGGAGCTCAAAAATTTGAGTCCTCCCCGAGCTGCCAGTGGGCTAGAGTTTCAGGTGTTCAGGACAGAGCACCTGGGGGGTGTGGAGGTAATTAGCTACTACCATTTCTCCATGAGGTCCCTCTGAAGGGGACGAGGAGTGACCACCCTCTTGTTGCCATGACCTGCTGACCGGTCAGGACTTACAGCTGTGCGGTCATCTGAGTCGCTCAGTGAATGAGTCTAGTGCCCAGGACATGGTGCGCTCCTAGGGACACTCCATAAACCATTTCCCCCTTTCCAGGGGAGCTTCACAGAGTCACATTTATGCCTTTTTTTTTTTTTTTTTTTGTGAAGTGGGGGAGTGCACATTTGCTACATGTCAAGGGCTATTTGTGGGGTGCTTTTGAGCCCCTGCTCCTCCTCCTTTGGGTAGTGTGACACTCTGCGAGCCTTGTGGTTCAGGCTGCACGCGTCTCTGCAGTCCTCTGCTTGCTGCTGTTGCCATTTGTCCCCTGCTCCGCATGGTGGATATAAGAGGGCCACTTCCTGGAGACCAGTGGTTCAATGTTTAATACAAGAGGGAGAGGAATGGAATAGCCAGTCCCAGATCCCCTCAAACCCCCTGGTTATATAGTTCAGTTAAAACAAACAGACAGACCTGTAAAGCATCTAATCAATGTGCAAGGGTTCTCAGAAGTGCTGCTTGTCAGCATCAGTCAGTTCCACGTGCAAAGGAAAAGAACCTGATGAAGAAAGCTGAGAGCACTGGCGCCGCTTGGCTGAAAGCCCCACCCGCTCCAAGCCTGAGTGGGATGCCCCAGAAAGGGAGGCCACTGCTCACAGCAGAGGCCACTGGGGGCCGCCTGCAGCCTGGCTGGCAAAAAGGAAAACTATGCTCAGGGACAGATAGAGAAAAAAGGAAAAAAAAAAAGTATACACCTAGAGGTACAAGGCAGATTTTTTTTTTTTTTTTTAAAAGATCTTTATTTAAGGAAGAGAGAAGAGGAGAGAAAAGGACAGGTTCAGACCAAGAGAGAGAAAGGTCTGGAGGCAGGTCCGCAGGCCCCTCCCTCTTCTTCCCCTCTTTCCTGCTCATCATCAGACAGAAACTATAAACCATGGGCACATGTGGTTAAAAGCCTAAGACAGATGGAGAAAATAGATATAGATTTCCCTGCTGGATATAGGGGGGAAAAGTAGCTAATTAAAATGTACAGATAGCATAAGGTATACATATAATACAAAAATATACATATAATTTATGTACACATAAATACACAGATAAATGTGCATAATTACATACTATGAATAATTATGTAAAATATACATATAATAAAAATATACTAGTTATATATATATATATAGGGCTTCCCTAGTGGCTCAGATAGTAAAGAATCTGCCTGCAATGCAGGAGACCCAGGCTTGATCCCTGGGTCAGGAAGATCCCCTGGGGAAGGAAACGGCAACCCACTCCAGTATTCTTGCCTGGAGAATTCCACAAACAGAGGGGCTTGGTGGGCATGGGGTCGCAAAGAGTTGGACACGACTGAACAACTAACACTTTCACTTTTTTCACATATATTTGTATATATATGTGTGTGTGTCATAAATTTTGGTATATAAATGTTAGATTTCCAATAAACCAGTCCTGAATGTTCATTGGAAGGACTGACGCTGAAGCTGAAACTCCAATACTTTGGCCACCTGATGCGAAAAACTGACTCATTTAAAAATACCCTAATGCTGGGAAAGATTGAAGATGGAGGAGAAGGGGATGAGGATCACGAAAGAGGATGAGATGGTTGGATGGCATCACCGACTCAATGGACACGAGTTTGAGTAAGCTCCGGGAGTTGGTGATGGACAGGGAGGCCTGGTGTGCTGCAGTCTATGGGGTCACAAAGAACTGGACACGACTGAGTGACTGAACTGAACTGAACTGAACTGAAATTAAAACAAAATTACATAATTTGATCTAGTTGGAATTCTAAAATTTATATACTAAAATTGCATGTAACAAATTACATGTGTAATAATTATATATAACAAATATATATTCAATATTCACATACTAAAAGAATTTACAGAACAGAAAGATAATATAGGTGCTAATTGACTTTGTGACTGTGTAACGTAGATTCCAAATTAACTTTATTTATTTATTTATTTATTTTTAGCATTTGTTAAAATGCACTGATTGACAAAACACTTTATCAGTACTGGGGCTCGAATTAGTTATATCTGGGAGTCACACTAAATTTAAATGTGGCACCCCAGCATAATCTTAGGAAAATAACTAAATATAAAATAGGGAGAAATAGACATGTTTCACTGTAATTGTAGGGTTTCCCTGATTAGCTCAGTTGGTAAAGAATCTGCTTGCAATGCAGGAGACCCCAGTTTGATTCCTGGATCAGGAAGATCCACTGGAGAAGGGATAGGCTACCCACTCCAGTATTCTTGGGCTTCCCTTGTGGCTCAGCCTAAAGAATCCACCTGAAATTTGGGAGACCCGGGTTTGATCCCTGGGTTGGGAAGATTCCCTGGATACCCACTCCAGTATTCTGGCCTGGAGAATTCCATGGAGTGTATAGTCCATGGGGTCTCAAAGAGTCGGACACAGCTGAGCGACTTTTCACTTTCACTGTAAACTTACCTAAAGTTCCCATCATCATAGTATCCATTGTCCTAAGAAATTCCATGCTATGCACACTCTGACACAATCAATAATAAAATTAAATCTTTGGCTCCCACGAGTGAAATTATATTGATAAAAATGAGATCCTACAGGCTCTCTCACTCTCCTCCCAGTTAAAACTGTTAATATGGCCCAAAGTAATTTAATGCAGGCCCTTTCAAGTATTAAATTGTGTTACATACATCTTAATTAATGAAAAGTGATCATCCCCACTTCTCTGACAGCCCAATTTCGCCTGGGGCATGTCATGGGGGATTTTTGCCACTTGAATGCTGTGGTTCCGTCCTTTAGGGCCCTCCTTGGTTGTTGTTCAATTGCTCCGTAGTGTCTGACTCTGCGACCCATGGACGGCAGCACGCCAGGCTTCCCTGTCCGTCACTGTCTCCCGGAGCTTGCTCAAACTCATGTCCATTGATTCGATGATGCCATCCAACCATCTCATCCTCTGTCACCTCCTTCTCCTGCCTTCAATCTTTCCCAGTATCAGCAGGGTCTTTTCCAATGAGTCAGCTCTTCTCATCAGGTGGCCAAAGTGTAGGCGCTTTATCTTCAGCATCAGTCCTTCCAATGAATACTTAGGTTTGATTTCCTTTAGGATTGACTGGTTTGATCTCCTTGCCATCCAAGGGACTCTCAAGAGTCTTCTCCAGCACCATAGTTCAAAAGCATCAAGTCTTTGGTGCTCAGCTTTCTTTACGGTCCAACTCTCACATTTGTACATGACTACTGGAAAAACCATAGATTTGAGTAGATGGATCTTTGTCAGCAAAGTGATGTGTCTGCTTTTTAATACGCTGTCTAGCTTTGTCATAGCTTTTCTTCCAAGAAGCAAGCACCTTTTAATTTCATGGCAGCAGTCACTGTCTCCAGTGATTTTAGAGCCCAAGAAAATAAAGTCTGTCACTGTGTCCATTTTTTCCCCTTCCATTTGCTATGAAGTGATAGGACTCAATGACATGATCTTAGTTTTTTTGAATGTTGAGTTTTAAGCCAGGTTTTACACTCTCCTCTTTCACTTTCTTAAAAAAAACTCTTTAATTCTTCTTTGCTTTCTGCCAATATGATGGTATCATCTGCATATCTGAGGCTATTGATATTTCTCCCAGTAATCTTGATTTCAGCTTGTGCTTTATCCCGCTCAGCAGTTCACATGATGTGCTCTGCATAGAAGTTAAATAAGCCAGGTGACAATATACAGCCTTGATGTACTCCTTTCCCAGTTTGGAACCAAACTGTTGTTCCATGTCTAGTTCTAACTGTTGCTTCTTGACCTTCATACAAGTTTCTCAGGAGGCAGGTAAGGTAGTCTGGTAGTCCTATATCTTAAGTTTCCACAGTTTATTGTGATTCCTCATAGCCAGTATCAAATATTATTAAAATTATTGACTCCCTGTGGCTCAGTGGTAAAGAATATGCCTGCAACACAGGAGACACAGGACACCTGGATTCGATCCCTGGGTAGGGAAGATCCCCTGGTGGAGAGCACAGCAAGCCACTCCAGTATACTTGCCTGGAGAATCCTATGGACAGAGGAGCCTGGTGGGCTACAGTCCATGGAGCCGCAAAGAGTCAGACACGACCGAAGCGACTTAGCACATCCAATCAACAGCCAGTAAATATTTCGCTCCTAAAAATTTGGCTAATACATTCTGTTCAGCACCAATTTCACCATCCTCTCAGCTGTGGTTTGCCTTCTCCTTGGAAGAGACACACCTTTTCCAGACCATGCACAGGGCCCCTCAAGCTGTCACAATCTATGCAGACAAGATCTTCACTACATCCACTCTTCTCCAGGAGAATAGCTGTCATTATATTGATGACATACTCCTTCAAGGAGACTTATTTGACACTTATTAAGGCTTCTCTGTTGGCTCGGTAAAGAATCCACCTGCAATTTAGGAGACCCAGGCTCAATCCTTATCCCCTGGAGAAGTGAAAGGCAACCCATTCCGTATTCTTACCTGGAGAATTCCATGGACAGAGGAATCTGGCAGGCTACACTCCATGGGCTTGCAAAGAGTCAGCACAACTGAGTGACTAACAGTAAGGGCGTTGAAGTCCAGCTTCTTTTAGTCATTTTGGGGTTCTGATGACAGCAAATTTTACTTCCCAAACGGATCAACAAGCGCCTAGACTTTGGCAGCCTCTTCTCAGGCCTTCTCAGCCTCTTCTCATGCCCTCCACCAGGAGATCCCTGGACCACTTATGACAGCCATGTTTACCCAAAGCTTCCTAATGCAAGAAAATGCTCTCAGCCTTTAGCTGCTGCTGCTGCTGCTGCGTCGCTTCAGTCGTGTCCGACTCTGTGAGACCCCATAGACAGTAGCACACCAGGCTCCCCCGTCCCTGGGATTCTCCAGGCAAGAACACTGGAGTGGGTTGCCATTTCCTCCAATGCATGAAAGTGAAAAGTGAAAGTGAAGTTGCTCAGTCACGTCTGACTTAGCGACCCCATGGACTGCAGCCTATCTACACATAATTAAAACAGCAAATAACTGGCTCCATGCTGGGCTCTCTGGACAATGAAGACTCTCACAGACCTTCAGCTTGTGATCCTCTGTACCCAGATGTGCATTACACTGGAGCATGGAGACAGAAGCCTCCTTAAGGCTTAAGACTTTGAGACATGGTGGAGCCAAATTTGGGCCCTCTGACATGTTCCTCCTGCAGAAGGGGGTGGCTTCCCCTGTCCTCAGTCCTGTACCAAGTGCCACATGTGAGAGGATGTTACCCCTCCCCCAGACTCTTTGGCTACTTGGAAATCCCTGTGGGATTCACTGAGTGAACAGGAATGAAAGTTCATTGATTATGTGGATGGTGCTGATAACCATCATGGGTGACAGAAGTATGGTAAAATGTTGTTCTTTTCCATCCTTTAGCCAGGAAGACCCAGATAAAGGAGGGGACCCAAGAAACAGCACACTTAGCCACACTTCAGGCAATCATCTCTGCACTGGGTGTCCTGGCCAACAAGTGGCCCCCACTTTCACGTTTATTATAAATTGTTGGGCCATGGCCTAAAAATTGTTCCCTTCAAGGTGAAATTCACCTGCCGTGCAGGAGGCACACAAGATGCAGTTTTGATCCCTGGGTCAGGAAGATCCCTTGGAGTAGGAAATGGCAACCCGCTCTCCAGTATTCTTGCTGGAAAAATCCCATGGACAGAAAAGCCTAGTGGGCTACAGTCCATAGAGCTGCAACAAGTCAGACACGACTGAGCAAGCAAGAGCTTCAAGGGTAAAATCAAATAAAGACAAACAGCACCAAAATCATGACCCTGCGAAACTTTTGCCTCACAGACGCCCAAAATAGAAATCAACGTCACACGACTGTCTGTATCCTAAGGCCATGGTGCAAGGCCTAACTTAACCCTCCTTACTTTCTTTGCGATTACAGATAATACTTGTAGTAACAAAGACATGTATTTTACTTTTCAAAGTGCGCAATACTGGGTGCTTGCAAAAGGTATTTAATAGGACTTTCTTGTTCCTGATGAGTCCCAGATAACTGGTTTGATTGAGAGATGTAATGACCTCAAACAACTTCTTTTCAAATTCTGTTCCAACAATGGACCCCTAGACAGGTTTCTATCTTGTCTCAGGTTGTAACCTGTCTTTATGAAGTTTTGATCTTACTCCCATTCCTTAAGGGCTGGAGGCCAGTTGGAGGTGCACACTTTCCTGGGATATACTACCCAGAGGTTATGCCACAGGCCGGACAGCTGCTCATCCGATATGGGGCCCCTTTGAACTACTTAAACTTCCACCAAAGAATGAGAACAAAAACACTCTCAAATGAAGTTGTATATCCTTCTGTTGACTGGATCTTCTTACTACCAGTCTAGGTGTTTTCATTAGTTTACAGTCTGGAGGCTCAAATCCTCAAAGTAAGCCATTGTTTGTGTGCAGAAAGAGCAAATGCTGAGACCCACATCAATCTGTGGGTGGGTGGTATCCACTTGGACAGGTCACTCCAGTCCCACATCCCAGCTGACAACTCCTTCCAAGAGCTCATCACTGGGGTGACATGGTCCCAGTCAAGGACCTCACTGTTGGAGGTGCCTTCAAGCCCTGGAGACAGCTTTACCCTGGATGATGAGATCTCTGCCCCAGCATTGCCTATAAACTCATCGGCTCTCTCAAGGCACATGTTGGACACAGGATATTTTTGCTTTTCTTCCTTTGATACTAGTGATTCTGCTGTGCTTCTGATCTTGCTGCTTGCTTAGCCCATGCCTATGCAAAAGAGTTCATACCTTACATCACTTAAAAACTTAATTCAAAATGGATCACGAGTCTAAGTATAAATCCTAAAATGATATAACTTCTAGAAGAAGAGGAGAAAACCTTTTCGACCTTGGGTTAAGCAAAGCTTTCTTAAATATGACTGCCAAAGCATGATCCGTATAAGAAAACACTGATAAGTTGAAGTTAATGACAGATGGAAACATTTATTCTTCGAAAGATAATAAGAGAATTAAAATATAGGTCATGGACTTGAGGAAAATGTTTGCAAAGCATGTATATGATAAAATATTTAGATGTAGAATATGTAAAGAACTCTCAAACAACCAATAAGCAATAGGCAAAGGAGTTGAATACTTCATCAAAGAAGGTCCATGAATGGTAAATACACAGGTGTGTGAAAAAATGCTGAACATTATGAGTGATCAGGAAAGCTCAAATTAGAACCATGGTGAAACGCCTCTGTAGACCGGGGGCATTACAGTGGCTAAAATTTAAAAGTCCAGGGTGTGGAAGAACCGGAGCTCTCATACGTTGCTGGTGGGATGTAAAAAATGGTACAACCAGTTTGGAGGACAGTTCAGCAGTTTCTTATAAAGCTAAACATCTACCGTGTGGTCTAGATCATCCACTCCCAGTTATTCACCCAATGGGAACCTGAAAGTCCATAGGAACTTTAAATACAACAGCCTCAAACTAGAGACAACCTGAATGCCCTTTGGCAGGTCAATGGATGAACAAACCTGACCTGTCTATATAATGTGATGCTACTCAGCAATAAAATAACTATTGATACATGCAACAACATGGATGGATCTCAAAATAATTACACTGATGCCAAATATAAAGGAACACTTTGCTCTATGATTTCATTTTCATAAAATGCTACAACATGCCAACTTATAAATGCATACCAAAGCATCTTAAATACATGTAATTTATTTTATGCCAGTGATGCTCCAATATAGTATTACGAGACTAAAATGAAGAGACACGTTAGTGCCAAAAGGGTCAGGAGTGTATACAATCCTAGTGGCTGGAAGTTGATGTTGTTACGGTTTATTTTTATTAAGTGTATCTGTCATCAGACGGAGGTCTGGCTGTTACCTCTTTTCAGCACTTTGGAATGAACCCCATCATTTATCTCTGACAGTTAGTGGTCTGCCTCTCTAAGCTATCCCCCAGCCCTCTCTCTCCTTCCAGAAATGATCTCTGCTGATTCATAACCCCCGACCTGGCCTTCCTTACCCCGGTGAACTCTGGCATTGAGGTGACATTCAGGTTCCCCTGCTCCCACCGCTTGCTTGCACATGAAGATGATTGATTCACACTACAAGGAGCCCCTCGATCCACAGAATTATCAAAATATTTCGTCTCTGCAGAGCACAGACCCTCTCCAGGGAGAGATCTGGGAGCCTCTCCCCCACTTACCACACCAGACTGGCTATCTGTCCTTCCGATCATCTTCTTTGGTCTCCAAATGAACTTTAATTTTAGGCAGAGGGGAAAGAAAAGGCTTACCAAACCTTATTTCAGGGCTCCTAGCAGAGCTGTCACTTCCTCTGTCAGCGACTGGCCACTTAGCATTTGCTAATGGATCTAACTTCCACAGGCTTTAAATGTTTTCTTGGAATTGATCTTCCCATGAAAAGTATGCTTTGGAGACATGAAATAACCATGAGAACCTTAAATGAATTTCACTATATCAAATGGAGAAAAACAATGCTTTTGAAACGCACGATACAGGGAATAAAGGGCTGTCAGGCATCAGGACGGGGAGGGTGATGAGGGCCTGTGGACCACTTGCGCTGAACTCTTGCGGCTTGCCACAGATGTCTGCATTTGCATTCGAGCCGTGAATGTACACCGTGAATCAGTTTCACTGCCTTGGAATACAGCACTTCCTTCTCCGTCCCCACCCCGGGCCTGTCCCCACAGGGGTGGTGGAGTATCTGAGTCACTCTTCTCTCTTCCAGGAGGTGATGGCTTTGCCTGGGAAAGAAAGACAAGGAGGCATCCTGCTCTCTCCTCACCCCTTTCCCCCATCTGTTGCAAAGAGCCTGTAGACCCTGGGAAAAGGGGGTGCCGGGGCCCCAGTTCTCCAGGAACGTGGAGGTGTGGAGACATCGCATCAGGGTGGGAGAACAGAGATTAGCCCTTGGCCCATCTTGTCCACCCCTCCCTCACAGAAGTGCGTGGGGAGGGGGCTCCCTCCCTCTGACGCTCAGTCAGCAGGTTTGTCCGAGGGCAGCCCATGCCCAGCTCTGCGTGGGGCCGGAGGTTCAGGCGGGACGAGCCCTGGTCTCCTCCTCACTCTGTGCACAGCGAGGCCACGTCAGCCTCTGACCCGCACGCTGTCGCCTGCCCCCTCACTCGGCCCTCTGTTCCTTTAGCTCCTGCCACCACCTGCCTCTGGACACGGCTGTGTCTGCTCACGCTTCCCCACCGAACGTCAGCTCCACGAGGACGGGCCTTTCCCTGTCCCACTCAGAGCTGTGTCCCCAGCCTGACGAGGCTCCTGGCGTGTAGTGGACACTCTGCTTTGTGACTGAACGCTGTTGGACGTGCTCTAGTGGAGGAAACAGGAGGCACAGAGTTGCAGGTGTCCTAGGTGACTGCCTTCCTTGTTGTGTGAGGGCGCGTGCCCAGGGAACACAGGAGGGGCTCCCGCAGAGTGCTATGATCACAAGAAAACATTCCTGTGCATGGAGCACCTGGACTCTGAACAGCAAACTCCATCCTCACTTAACCGAGGCCAGCCCAGCCCCCTGCCAGTGACAGACAGCCTCCCACTGCCACTAGGCCACTTGGATCTGCATGCATCCCACCTAAACCTGGCCCTCCCTGTGGGCGGAGAGAGGGCCCCGCTGGGCCCTCTGTGCTGTGTCCCCCTGGGCCGTGCAGGTGTGATTCTGATGCAGGAGGCTGGGGGGGGGGCGGCTCAGAGATGCTGCGCTTCTAACGTGCTCCANGTCAGCGACTGGCCACTTAGCATTTGCTAATGGATCTAACTTCCACAGGCTTTAAATGTTTTCTTGGAATTGATCTTCCCATGAAAAGTATGCTTTGGAGACATGAAATAACCATGAGAACCTTAAATGAATTTCACTATATCAAATGGAGAAAAACAATACTTCTGAAACGCACGATACAGGGAATAAAGGGCTGTCAGGCATCAGGACGGGGAGGGTGATGAGGGCCTGTGGACCACTTGAGCTGAACTCTTGCAGCTTGCCACAGATGTCTGCATTTGCATTCGAGCCATGAATGTACACCGTGAATCAGTTTCACTGCCTTGGAATACAGCACTTCCTTCTCCGTCCCCACCCCGGGCCTGTCCCCACAGGAGTGGTGGAGTATCTGAGTCACTCTTCTCTCTTCCAGGAGGTGATGGCTTTGCCTGGGAAAGAAAGACAAGGAGGCATCCTGCTCTCTCCTCACCCCTTTCCCCCATCTGTTGCAAAGAGCCTGTAGACTCTGGGAAAAGGGGGTGCCGGGGCCCCAGTTCTCCAGGAACGTGGAGGTGTGGAGACATCGCATCAGGGTGGGAAAACAGAGATTAGCCCTTGGCCCATCTTGTCCACCCCTCCCTCACAGAAGTGCGTGGGGAGGGGGCTCCCTCCCTCTGACGCTCAGTCAGCAGGTTTGTCCGAGGGCAGCCCATGCCCAGCTCTGCGTGGGGCCGGAGGTTCAGGCGGGACAAGCCCTGGCCTCCTCCTCACTCTGTGCACAGCGAGGCCACGTCAGCCTCTGACCCGCACGCTGTCGCCTGCCCCCTCACTCGGCCCTCTGTTCCTTTAGCTCCTGCCACCACCTGCCTCTGGACACGGCTGTGTCTGCTCACGCTTCCCCACCGAACATCAGCTCCACGAGGACGGGCCTTTCCCTGTCCCACTCAGAGCTGTGTCCCCAGCCTGACGAGGCTCCTGGCGCGTAGTGGACACTCTGCTTTGTGAGTGAACGCTGTTGGACGTGCTCTAGTGGAGGAAACAGGAGGCACAGAGTTGCAGGTGTCCTAGGTGACTGCCTTCCTTGTTGTGTGAGGGCGCGTGCCCAGGGAACACAGGAGGGGCTCCCGCAGAGTGCTATGATCACAAGAAAACATTCCTGTGCATGGAGCACCTGGACTCTGAACAGCAAACTCCATCCTCACTTAACCGAGGCCAGCCCAGCCCCCTGCCAGTGACAGACAGCCTCCCACTGCCACTAGGCCACTTGGATCTGCATGCATCCCACCTAAACCTGGCCCTCCCTGTGGGCGGAGAGAGGGCCCCGCTGGGCCCTCTGTGCTGTGTCCCCCTGGGCCGTGCAGGTGTGATTCTGATGCAGGAGGCTGGGGGGGAGGGGGGGGCGGCTCAGAGATGCTGCGCTTCTAACGTGCTCCAGGTGCTGCCGCTGGTCCACGGAGCACATGCTGGGCAGCAGGGTGGTGAGTGGACACCTTGTTTGTACATTGATGTGATAAGTGCTTACTGAGGGCCTACTGCGTGCTGGATGGCGGGACATGGTGGCGAGCAAGATGAGCTTGGCCCTGCCCTGTGGAGCTCACACTCTGTCAAAAACACAGAAAGGTCGAGCCAGTGATGTGTGCCTTTTTTTTTTTCGCAGAGGGGAAGCTGAGGTCTATAGAGGGAAGAGGATCTTACGATGAGGGAGCTGGGTTTCTGAGAGGTTAGTAACCTGCTCGAATGACACAGACAGGAAGTGGTGGAGCAGAAGAGTGACTAGCAGTGTGATTGATCCCCAAGCCCACACGCTCACCCATGTCCAGCCTGAGCGCTGCCTACAGGGAGTCTGCAGGGGAGCCCAGCTCTTCCTGCCAGGGTGTGGGGTGGGGTGGCCCAGGGCACATGCTGGCTGGGTTCCCGAGGCTGGTCATGGGGTGCATCCTGAAGGGTCAAGTCAGAGGATGGCTCCCATCCCAGACAGAGCCTGGATTTGGGGCAGGAGGACTATTCCACAGCAGAGTCCAAGGGGAAGCTGGGAGTCAGGCCTAGGAAAGCTGAATCCCACAGCCAAGGCAGAGGGGAAAGCGAGGAGTAGTGCCCGGTTAGGGGCAGGGTCCCAAGGGATGCCTGAACACCCAGGAGTGTCCCTTGATGGGGCTGGCCAGGCCAGGTGTGACTGGGTCTCAGGGGCCCACTGGGAGTGCACAGCCTGGAGCTGCTACTGGCTGTGTGCCGATCCCTCCGGCCCCAGCCACCCCATTCTTGGCTGTGCAGCAGAGTCCTGGATTGACCTCTTGGCTCTGTAGAAGCTGGGGTTCAGCCCCTGCTCCCTCCCCAAGCAGGTCCAGTGCCTGTGAGGACGGGGTCAGGTGGGGATGCACCATGGCAGGGTTTCCTCAGCCCTGGCAGAGGTTAGCGGCCTGTTACTCCAGGGGCTCCCTTTACATCCGAGGGAGGCAGGATGCCTTCAGTTACCAGAAGCAGGTCTTCTGGGTGCACCTCCTGGATCAAGTCTTCTTCGGAGGTAATAATTAAAGTAGGCACACTAAGGAAGCGACAGCCCAGGGCTCAGGGGAGGAGGAGAAGGGAGGATGCGGTGCAGAGCTAGAAAGAGGGGTCTGGGCACCAGGACAAGTGATACTCAGATGGAGGCTTCTCTGTGAGCCCAAGACTCCCCCACAGCCCCGGGGAGGAGGGGGTCTCAGTCTGTGTCAGTTCCTTGAGCTGTGAAACAGCTTCACACAGTCCCTTCATTGGAGAGTGGTGGTGAGAAGTAATGGGGTGGCACACACACAACCTGGCACACAAAAGGTCCCTGCCCCAACCCCCACCCCTCTGCCGATCAACCGTGGGTGGCACCACTGGTGTTCTAAATGGGACCTGAACGGGAGGCGCGTTCAGGCTCCTGGTTTCTGCTGACTCTAACTCTTCATGACTATAGCGCCTGGTCTCACTTCCCGGGGAGGAGGGGGTCTCAGTCTGTGTCAGTTCCTTGAGCTGTGAAACAGCTTCACACAGTCCCTTCCTTGGAGAGTGGTGGTGAGAAGTAATGGGGTGGCATACACACAACCTGGCACACAAAAGGTCCCTACCCCAACCCCCACCCCTCTGCCGATCAACCGTGGGTGGCACCACTGGTGTTCTAAATGGGACCTGAATTAGTTCCTTGAGCTGTGAAACAGCTTCACACAGTCCCTTCCTTGGAGAGTGGTGGTGAGAAGTAATGGGGTGGCACACACACAACCTGGCACACAAAAGGTCCCTACCCCAACCCCCACCCCTCTGCCGATCAACCGTGGGTGGCACCACTGGTGTTCTAAATGGGACCTGAACGGGAGGCGCGTTCAGGCTCCTGGTTTCTGCTGACTCTAACTCTTCATGACTATAGCGCCTGGTCTCACTCTGCTTTGCTCTCTCTGCTTTGGGTACCCAAGCAATTTTCCCCCCACATGTCTCGGGCATGGCCTAGGGAAGGGAGGAGTTTGGACTACATTTCCCCAAGCCTTGTTGTCATGCTTAGCAGTAACAGAAGCCATTAGGACTTTTGGATTAACCCCAGTCTATAACAAAGCTTTAGGGAAAAAAGAGCTCCAAAAAAAAAAAAAAATAGAAACATGACATTCCTAAATTACTGGAGAAGAATGAATATCTGTCATGCATCCTTGCATGCCAAGCATGTGCTAAATTCTTGCATATATTAATTTACTTAATTCCTACAATGATCCAATGAGATTGATAGTGTTATTCTTATTTATTTATTTTTTCTGGCATACATTTATTTTATTTAAAAAATTAACCTTTTAGGGGGAGGGGATAATTGAATAGCCCTATGACGTTATAGGAAATTATACAGTGATCTTTTCTTGTTCTTCCCTAGGGTGTAACTGTCATTGCTGGAAATAACAAGAGAACCAAAGAAGCACTCTGAGTGGACAGAGGAAGGCAGATGGGTTAGGAACCCCAGGACTGGAGGAACAATATGGTACCAGGGTGTCCTAGACGCCTCTCCCCCGCCCTACAGAAGGAGACCCAGGCCCCGTTTCTCTATTAGCCCCACTTGGCAACGGATGGTGCCCAGATAAGCCCCTTCTTCCACTGGATCTGATGGGAGCCCTGCCCACATCATTTAGGCCAGGCGGATTCTACCAGAGCCCCCCACCAGGAAAGCACCTATCAACCTGTGGAGGAACTGACATTTAGTTTAGTTTAAAAAAGGAAAGGAATAAGACAGATCTTGTGTGCCCTTTATCCATTTCTCCCTAATAGTAACATCTTGTAAAGCTGCAAGACAATATCATAATCAGGAGATTGACACCGACGCAACCCCCCCATCTTGCTCAGATTTCTCCAGTGTTCAATTGTGCTCATTCATGAACATGGGTGTGTAAGTGGGGGCGGGGGCATCTCTGCTCACCCTGAGCCACCGTGACCACACCAAGATGGTGGCTTCCATCTGCCCTGAGCTCCTTGCACTTCCAGCTCGCTACCAGAGCTTGGGGACTCTGACTCTATGTTCCAAACTGAGATTCCCAGGAGGGGAAATCTGATAGCTCGGCCAGTGTGGACCCCCTGTTCATCTCATTACTGTTTGTAAGCTGAGGGTTGCTGGTGGTGGTGGAAGAGGGAGAGGAACTTATTAGGGCTATGGGCTGAGCAGGGAGGGACAGGCTAGGAGAAAATAATGAGCATTTCTAAAATGATGGGAATTATAGTCCTCAGTTTTCAGTTAAGGAAACTGAAGCTCAAAGGGGCCACGATGATTTGCTGGGGATGCAGAGTGGTCCTCACTGCAGCACTGTTCACGGCGGCCAGGACGTGGAGCCAGCCTGGCTGGCCATCGACAGATGAGTGGATGGAGCGGCTGTGGCGCACGTGGGCCGTGGGGTATTACTCAGTCATTAAGAGGGAGCATATGTGAGTCCGTTCTAATGAGGTGGATGAACCTAGAGCTTATTATACAGGGTGCGGTGGGTCAGAGAGAGAGAAACGAACATCACATATCTGTGGAATCTGGAAGTGTTGAGGAACCTATTTGCAGGGTGGCAATGGAGATGTGGGCTTCCCAGGTGGCTCAGTGGGTAAAGAATCTGCCTGCCAATGCAGGAGATGCAGGAGATATGGGTTCTAGCCCTGGGTTGGGAAGATCCCCTGGAGGAGGACATGGCAACCTATTCCAGTATTCTTGCCTGGAGAATCCCATGGACAGAGGAGCCTGGAGGGTTGCAAAGTGTCAGACAGGACTGAAGGGACTTAGCACGCACTCACGCATGCAGTGGAGATGCAGACATGGAGAAGGGAGAGGGCAGGGTGAATGGAGAGAGCAGCATGTACACGGAGTCTCATATACGCTGCCATATGTAGAGTGGGCGGCCAGGGGGAACTTGCTGTGTGACTCAGGGAGCTCAGCTCGGTGCTCTCTGACCACCTGGAGGGGTTGGGATGAGGTGGGAGGTGGGAGGGAGGTTCAAGAGGGAGGGGACGTGTGTATGCCTATGGCTGATTCATGTTGACGTGTGGCAGAAACCAACACAGTTTTGTAAAGCCATTATCCTTCAATTAAGAATAAATAAAGAAAGATGGCACAGCCAGCAAGCTGGAGAATCACGATTTATACCCGAGGCTCAGCTGCCACTCAGCCTGCAGCCCTCCAGCCCTCTTGCTCTCCTGGCTCTCCTATCTAATCCTCTCCCCTGCCGCTTCCGGCCAGGTCAAGGAGACAGGAAGTGGGGAGAAATGACTTCCCTGAGGGGAGGGACAAGGCGGAAGCTCCTGGGGCCCGCGAGGGTGAAGTCCCACCACGGCCCTCTTGTACCTGGGGCGTCGGCAGATCCCCCCAGGCCCCTGCTCCCGAGGCCGAGGCTGCCCCAGCTCTCCTTCCCGAGCAGGCCCGTGGAAGTCAGTGACCCTGACTCTTGTGCTCAATTATCCATGCCAGTAAGGGTTTAATTAAAATTTCATGCCAGTCGTCGTGTTTCACCCAGACAGCTCATGGCCTTGCGTTTTTGCCTGAGTACAGCTGTCCCACCACCGAGATCTTCATCCAAAGCCTTTCAACCTCCACAAATCAGTTTTGATAACAAGTCCTCTTGTGATTTGCTGAAAAGTCCAAAGCGGGGCAGGCCTCCTGTAGACCCAGTGCCCTGGTAACTGTGGTTAAACAAGGACCTCTTGGGAGCAGGGCTGTGGGGTCTGCCAACTGTGTGGTCCTGCCCTTGGGTTCCAGGAGGCAACTCTGATCTCAGCGGGATCCATGGGATGATTCCAGGTAAACAACAGCCAATTATAGAAGAAGGGAGACTGTACCTGGAGGTTACAGAAAACCACATCTCTGTAGACGGGGGCAGTGGGAGGATGTGTGTGCATCCCCTTCAGGGTGTCTGAGGGTCAGGTAGGTGACCTTGGGGCACGTCCCTAGTTTCTCCACTTGGAAAGAGGGCTGATGAACCCTTCTTCATGGAGCACCAGTGAGGGCCCCAGGAGAGGGGCTGTGGGAGGCTCTCATCATGATATTGTGCACAACACCTGCTCGGATAAGTGGCTGTTGACTTGAAGTGGGTGCCAGATGACTTGCTGAGCTGGGTGAGATGGGGATGGGGAGCCCTGGCTTCTGGGCCTCCCCTATCCCACTGCTGATTGTCTGAGGAGGCTCTGGGCACCACTGGGCAATGAGAAGGTGGATCTGCATTGAGGAGAACCAGACATGGAGAGTCAAGGAAGTGGCAATAGACTTCTCTGCTCTAACGGACAAGAGAGCTTCGGAGGGAGCCCAAGCAGAGCTCATAAGAGACGGCATTTAGAGAAACTGGGGGCTGGTGAGAGATGGCCGGCAAGGTCAGTCCAGGCCTTCCAGAAACAAAACAGAGCAGAGCGTGTCCTGAAAGCTGGCAGAGCTCCACCCACCGTGAGGGCTGGGAGCAGCTGGTGCCTAGAGATCCAGGTGAAGAGAGCACCCATAATGTCTGAGAAAGGGGGCGATGCCTGAGCTCAGAGATTCACCACAGGCCCTGGGAATGAGTGCCTCAGAGCACATGGTATCCATCTATATCCCTTCTGCATCCACTGATACAGGGCCTGTTACTGGGATAACTGGGAAGACCTGGCCCATAACTGGGGGCATTCAGTGCAGTGAAGGTTCCTGGAGAGAGCAGGGATCTGGGCCTGTTGCTTAGCACCTGGGGAAGAAACGAGTCTAATCCTGGGAGGGAGCCATGGCAGAGTGAGGGACCAACTGGACGTCAGGGAGATCTGGGTTCTGGGCCTAACTCAGTCTCCAGACCACCGTGTGACCTAGGGCCAGTCGCTCGGCCTGTGGCTTCCCAGCTCAAATCCACCTTCTGCCAGAAGAAGGCCCGTCAGCATCAGGAAGCCGTAGTGCAGAGTCAGCAGCTCTCACGGTCCCTGCGTGATGCGGGTCTGGCCGTGACGGGGCTGCTCGGTTCATTAGAGTCTGGGGATAATGTGCCCTCGCCCTTGGAGATGCCATTCCAGGGTGGTTTCTGCAGCTTCCTCTGTGGGAGGAAAGAAAAGAGGGAGAAGGGGCAGCGGGAGATGAGCCTGACTCACACCCCTGGGGGAGAGGCTGACACAACAAAGTTTTGTGCTGGTCTCAGCTTGGAGGCTTAGATGCTGGAGGGGAGGCAGCCATTAGGCTCTTTCATTTCCTGTGACAGGAACCTCAGTGCAACCTGGCTTGAGCTCAGAAGGGATTTATCGGTTTTATGCCGCTGACAAGCTCAGGGATGAGGCTTTACTTTGACCTTGTTAAAGGAGCTCAGAAGATGCTACCAGGAGCTCCTCCATCTTTTAGCATCTCTGCCTCCTGCAGAGTCAAGCTCAGGTCCCCCTTTTTGGAGGCCAGATGGTTTTCCCTCCAGACTGAAGTCCAGCAGAGAAGAGAGAGCTTCCTCAACAACTAATAAAAAGTCCTGGGCTGACTTCTATTGGCTCCAAGGGCCACACACTTATCCCTGAACTGATCTGGGTCAGTGAAGAGAAATGTGGTGATTGGCTTAATCCAATGAAGAATCATCCTGCAGTCCAGAAGTGGGGTTGATCCAGCCTAAGCCAGAGATGGGCTGAGCGCAGAGGGGGAGGAAATCCTCAGGGGGAAATTACAGCTTTACTAGTAAAAGGGTGCCAGGGCACCAGGTGGCAATGGCTTACAGATATCCTTTACTGGCCTTCGGGTGGAGGGCAAGAAAAACAAATGTGCAAATCAAGGGACTAGTGGGGAGAAAAGCCCAGTAGATGTAAAGTATGGCTGATCTTATTTCATCTTCGAAACAGTTTAATGAGAGTGTGACTACTATTATCCTAAACCCAGAATCTATTTTTTCATGTTGGAAGAATCTTCAAAAGCACCTGGTCTGATGTCCTTGTGCTCAGAGATAGGGCGACAGACCTAGAAAATTTGCGTGAGCGTCTCGGGGTCCCACAGTCCACTGGCAGAAGACTCAGGTCTTCCCAGAGAGAGGTTGTTCTGCTGGTGTCCTGCTCAGAGGAGCTGCAGAATTGCCATGAAAGCTCTGCACAGCAAGCCTGGCTCTCACTCACACAGGCAGGCCGGGCCACCTGGGCCAGAGTCCACCCTGCCCTGGCTGAGTGGAAAAGGGGGTCCCTCATCACCTGCCTGTCCCTCCCACCCTCTCTCCTCCATGAGCAGGTGTCTCAGTAGATACACCCAGATGGGCCCTGCTCGAGACTCTCAGAGGATCCTGGGGCTCTTCACACTTCACACTCCTGATCAGTAATTGACCCCAACCTCTGCCATCAGATCCTATCTCCCTGCAGGTCTGTGAAAGCAGACAAATTAACTCTGGAGTATGAGAGCTGGTGAGGCTATCCATGGTCATCTAGCCAAAACCCTGCATCTTATAGGAGGCAGACTGAGACCCAGGAGAGGCAGGGCATTGCAAGGCAGGCAGAGCGAACCAGGTAGAAGGGCTCCTGGCTCCCAGGCTAATGCTCTCCCACTACCCACTGATCTGGCTGACTGCTTGAGCCCTCAGCTGCCCTTCTCATGGCCCCTGGTGGGGACCATCAACCCTCTATCTTTCCTCAGAGTCCTTGGGTGTGCGGACGCCCTTGAGGTCACAGCATGGCTGTTCCACGTGAGCTTCAGACAGTCTTTCAACCTGGGCAGCTGGTGGCCAACCAGGAGAATCCAGAGGCCCCTGACCTTCCAGGGAATTTCCCAGAATGCCCCACAGCAACCTCTACCCCTGTCTCATTGGTAGGAATTGTGCCACATGACTTCCTGCAGGAGGTGAGACTGTGTGTTTTCCCATCTCATTGGCCAGAGCTGTGTCACATGGCAGCCTGCAGAGGGGTAGAAAATGCAGTGTCTTTAAGCAGGGGAAATTGCTGCCCCCAACCAAACTGGGGTTGTGTTAGTAAGAAAGAAGAGGAAGGTAACTATCCTACAGTTTCTGCCCCCACATTTACAATCTCATTTTCATGTCTGCCACTTCCCTGGATCCAGACAGCTGGTAAAGAATCCTCCTGCAATGCGGGAGACCTGGGTTCGATCCCTGTGTTGGGAAGATCCCCTGGAGAAGGGAATGGCTACCCACTCCAGTATTCTGGCCTGGAGAATTCCATGGTCTGTACAGTTCATGGGGTCACAAAGAGTTGGGCACAACTGAGACACTTTCACTTCCACTTGGATCCAGAGAAACACGTTTGTTGTGATCAGAAAGTGAGTAGCTGAGCCATTTCCCTGGTCCCCACAGCAGTGTTGAAGAACCAGGTTAGAGCCCAGTTCCCTGCCTCAGTAGCTCTTCAGAGCTGCACTTCTGGCCCTTTCTCGCTGTCCCAATTCTCTGCCTTTCCAGCTCCCCAGACCTGCTGAAGTCAGCACATCTCTGCAGCCTGAAGATGAGAGGACCAAAGTTGGTAACTTACAGATGTGGCACATACATTCAGGCTGAAGCACTTTAAGCAAGTTGGTGATGGAAAGTCCAAACTCAAATCAACCCCTGGTGTTATACTCCCTCTCTCACATTCTGCTGGTGGAATATTCATTGGGGTAATCTTAACAGGGGGCTTCCCAGGTGGCTCTAGTGGTTAAAGAACTATCCTGCCAAATGCAGGAGATGTAAGAGACGTGGGTTTGATCCCTGGGTTGGGAAGATCCCCTGGAGGAGGGCATGGCAACTCACTCCAGTATTCTTGCCTAGAAAATCCGATGGACAGGAGAGCCTGGTGGGCTACAGTTCATGGGGTCACAAAGAGTCAGATACAACTGAAGTGACTTAGCACACACACATGCATGCAACCTTAGCAGAGGACAGTTGGTCAGTGTCTATCAAAATTCAAAATGCACATATCCTTTGTCTCAGAAATTTAACTTCTAGGAGTTGCTCATTCTGAAATACCGTATAGAGTACAAAGCTATGTAAGGGTCTTCACAATGGTGTTATTTGTAATAACAAAATTGGAGAAATCTAAATGTCCATCAGTAGGAGATTGGTTACTTAAATTATGGTACAGCCATACCATTGAATACTGAGCAGCCATTAAAATGGTTAAATTTGGCCTCTAGGTTTTGATTTGGGAGAATTCTTTTGATGTGTTTTTGAATAAAGGAAGTAGTGTGTTGAAAAATGTGAACAGCATGATAAAGATTCTAATAGTCTTGGTTTGTACATAGATAAGTATCTGGCTGGGTGTATATCTGTGGGAGACTCTCAGGAAAATTCCTCATGCATTGAGGCCTGTGTGTTACATGAACTCTATGTCCCTTATTTGAGGCTATTTGTGCCTGAGATCCCTTCCCATTTTGCTTACATCATCAATGTTCCCATCTCTTCTGGATCATTCCAACTAGTGTACAAACACGTACATGCTCATTCACTTCAGTCATGTCCCAACTCTTTTCAACCCCATGGACTGTAGCCCACCAAGCTCCTCTATCCATGGGGCTTCTCCAGGCAAGAATTCTGGAGTGAGTTGCCATGCCCTCCTCCAGGGGACCTTCCCGACCCAGGGAGTGAACCTGAGTCTCTTATGTCTCTTGCCAGGTGGGATCTTTACCACTAGGGCCACCTATGTACAAACACACCATTCTCACCCCCCCAAATAAAATCAGTATTAAATCTCTTCTGCTACCTTTGCATCCTTTTACAGTAAAAACAAAGGAGTCACTGTTTTTACTATCTTTGATTTCCCTCTTCTCATTTTCTTCTCACTGCACTCTAACTGGATTTCAGCCCCTCACACTCCACCATAACTGCTCTTGACAAGCTCACCAATTAGCCGTGAATTAATAAACCCAATGGTCAAGTTTCAATGACATTTGAACTATCAGTATTTGGAATAGTTGCTCATGCCTCTCTGAAACCTTTTCCCCTCTCTGCTCTGGGATCCCACCCTCTCTTGATTGCTGCCTCCCTGATTTCTTCTCCTCTGTCTCCTTTGCTGGTTCTTTCTTGGCTCCTCAACCTATTACCCTGGAGTTATTCTAGGGTTCTGCCCCATGTTCTCTTCTCCTTACCCTCCCCCACCCCCTTGGGCACTTCACCAACTTGGGGCTTTATATGCCTTTCATACACTGATGGCTCCCAAATGTACATTTCAGCCTGGACCTTTTCCTGAACTCCAGGCTTGTATATCCAACTGCATGTTCACCCCTCTCGCCCAACCTTCCTGGCTTCTTGCTTCCCTTCTTCCTTTCCTTTCTTCTTCCCTCTTTCTTCTCTCTCTCTCGTTCCTTCTACCCAAAATCACGTATTACCTCTGTAATTTGTGCACACAAGCTCACGCGTGTGTGTGAAACAGCCTTACAAAGAAGAGCTGTTCGCAATAGAAAGCAATTCCACACTTTACAGAAAAGGTTTGCCAAAGCCTTCCTTGAAATGCTGCACTCACCAGGGGCCTACAGAAAAAGATTTTGATTTATAAACCCATTTCTTTTATGCTTCAACGCAACCCTTAAAAACATGCTCAATTTCTGTTTCAAGTTCTGTCCAATTCAACCAATATTTTCCCAAGTTCTTACTAAGAGCTGGGTGCTGTGCTTGGCACTGTAGGGGGACAGAGATGAATAAGATCTATATTCCAAGGGAAACTGGCACTGCCAACTCTCTCACAGAGAAGGCTTTTAAGAAGAACTTACCTGGGGAGCTGATGCCACAGGAGATTTAGCAAAGCCCTAAACATCATAAGGAGGTTGAACTGGCAGCCCAGAATGAAGACGTGTTCCTGGTTTCTGACAAAAATCCTTCCCTTGACTGAACTTAGCCTGGCTCCTCTGGGTCCCCCTCTTACTAGACCTAACCTTAGCCTATAAAGAATTGAACAAAACGCTAACACAGTTTCTAACAGCTCAAGGCCACATCCCTAGGATGTCCACAGCCCCTCTTAAAGAGCCTGCTTGACAAAACTTCAGGCTGCCAAAAGCGGTTATTATTTGTTCTTCTAGCCAACACCTGAAGACATGGCTGCAGTCTCTCAGCCTTCGTGGGAGGGCAGGAGCTTAACTCATTGAGTGCCACTGAGAAAACCCAGATGGGTTTTTTTTTTTTTAACATGGACCAATCTTCCTTCTCACTTCCTGTAATGTTTCACTTCCCTCACTCTGCTCAAGCCCCTGCCATCTCCCTTCCTCCTCCATCATTCTCTCTTTAAAACGCCCAATCAGAAGCAGAAGATATTAAGAAGAGGTGGCAAGAATACACAGAAGAACTATACAAAAAAGATCTTCATGACCCCGATAAACACGATGGTGTGATCACTCACCTAGACCCAGACATCCTGGAATGTGAAGTCAAGTGGGCCTTAGGAAGCAGCATGATGGGCAAAGCTGGTGGAGGTGATGAAATTCCAGCTGAGCTAGTCAAACCTAGTGTCACTAGTTACTGAATAAATTCTGTTTTCACTGGCGTGACTAACGTCCGGCTGTGTTCATCTTCATTGTCTCTCAGACTGGAGGGGTAGCCAGAAGGGGTTTCACCATAGACCGCAGGGTAGCTGAGGAATGGCAGAGTGAGCAGCTGCCGAAGTCACCGTGATTTCCTCCTTCTAGAAATTTTATAGTTTGCATTTTACATTTAGGTCTATGATCAATTTTGAGTTAATTTTTGTGAAGGACAATGTTAGTTTTTAAAGGATAATTTTTGTGAAGGATAATGTTAATTTTTAAAGGATAGTTTTTGTGAAGGATAGGTTCATTTTTTTTTTTTTTTTGCAAGTAGCTACACAATTACTCCAGCACCTTTTGTTGCAACCACTGTTATTTCTCCATTGACTTGCCATGCCCCTTGGTAAAAATTCAGTTAACTGCATTTACGTGAGTCTATTTTGGGGTCCTCTTTTCTGTTCCATTGATCTAAGAGTCCAGCATTCATTGCCTTGAAAACTGTGGCTTCATAGTTAGTCTTGAAATTGGATGATGTGAGTCCTCCAACTTTGTTATTTTTTGAAATGTTATGCTGGCTCTTCTGGGCCCTTTGCCTTTCCAAAGATCAGTTTGCCAATATCCGTGAAATAACTTACTGGGATTTTGATTGGTATTGATTTGAGTCTATCTGTCAAGTTGAGAAGAATTGATGTTTTAACATTATTGAATCACAGTTCATGAATATGGACTGTATCTTTTACTTAGACCTTTAAATTTTTCTTTCACCAGTGTTTTTACTATATAGACACTAATTCTATTTTGTTATGTTTATATATAAGTTCTTTGGTTTATTGGTGCTACTGTAAGTGGTATTTAAACAATTCAAATTCCATTTGTTCATTGCTGGTATGCAGGAAAACAACAACAGACTTCTGTGTATTAACCTTGTGTCATGTGGTCTTCATGAGTTCTAGGAGGGTTTATCTTGGCTGATTTTTTTTTTCTCCTGTAGAAAACCATGCCAACTATGAATAAAGACACCTTATTTCTTTCTTTATGATATACCCACCTTTAATTTCTTTTTCATGTTTCTTTGTCCTAGCTAGGATTTCCAGTATAATGTTGAATCGGAGTGATAAGAAAGAGACATCCTTACATTATTCTTGACCTTTCAATTTTTCAAAGTTGCTCAGTCATGTCTGATTCTTTGTGACCCTATGGATAGACAGTCCATGGAATTCTCTAGGCAAGAATACTGGAGTGGGTGGCTGCTCCCTTCTCCAAGGGATATTCCCAACCCACTTTCATCAAGAGGCACTCATCTCACACGCTAGTAAAGTAATGCTCAAAATTCTCCAAGCCAGGCTTCAGCAATACGTGAACCGTGAACTTCTAAATGTTCAAGCTGGTTTCAAGAAAGGCAGAGGAACCAGAGATCAAATTGCTAACATCCGCTGGATCATGGAAAAAGCAAGAGAGTTCCAGAAAAACATCTATTTCTGCTTTATTGACTATGCCAAAGCCTTTGACCGTGTGGATCACAATACACTGTGGAAAATTCTGAAAGAGAATAGCTATTCTTTGGAACCCTGCATTCAGATCCTTATATTTTTCCTTTTCTCCTTTGCTTTTTGCTTCTCTTCTTTTTTTTTTTTTTTTTTTTTCCAGTTTCATCCATCTTATTAGAACTGATTCAAATGTATTCTTTTTAATGGCTGAGTAATACTCCATTGTGTATATATACCACAGCTTTCTTATCCATTCATCCGCTGATGGACATCTAGGTTGTTTCCATGTCCTGGCTATTATAAACAGTGCTGCAATGAACATTGGGGTACATGTGTCTCTTTCTATTCTGGTTTCCTCAGTGTGTATGCCCAGCAGTGGGATTGCTGGGTCATTGTTCACAGCTATTTGTAAGGCCTCCCCAGACAGCCATTTTGCTTTTTTGCATTTCTTTTCCAAGGGGATAGTCTTGCTCCCTGTCTTAGTATTCTTTTACTGTGAATCGGATCAGTAGTGATGGCCACTCTTTCATTTCTGATATCGGTAATTCCTACATTCTCTCCTTTTTTCTTGTCTAGCCTGGCTAGAGAGGAGAAAAACTCCTTAATTGGTAAAACTGCAAACTGCAGGGTCAAGTTTCACTAGCTGTTTTGTAGAATTTTTGTCCTCTGGCACATGAATATAATAGTTGCATATAATAATCAGGAATATAATAATTACATAATGTGATGAGATGTTATATCTCAAAAATGACAGAATTTTTAAATACTACACTCCCTTGATCTTAAGAAGTTTAGAATTTTAACTTTTGGCATGTCATTTAACAATTAACCGAGCATCCACTACGTGTCCTCATAGTACCCCAGTGTACCCCAAGGCACTGTGTTGAGCCTTGGGGTACAGTGGTGAGAAAATTAGACATGGTCCTCATTTTCAGGGTAACTGATCTAATATGAATCAAATAATGTTACGAATAAATGAAAACTTGCTATTGTGGTAAATTATACAGGGAGAAAGGCATAGGGTCTATGACACCGATTCATAGAGGGATTTGACCAAGCTTAGGAAATCAGGGAAGCCTTCTTCAAGGAAGAGACAATGGAGCTAGATCTGAGATTGAGTAGAAGTTAAGTAGGCAGAAAGCAAAATATGTTTCTGGCAGGAGTGATAGCACATGTCAAGGCCCTGAGCTGGGAAGGACTATGTCAATATGAAGCCCAAAAGGCCAGTGTGTCTGAGAAGGACATAAGGTGTAGGACCATGGTGGGAACTGATGGGAGGGCAAGGCCTGGCCAGGCTGGAGCTGGGTGTTTCTTGTAAGAGCTGTGGGAGTTGTGCTTGCTACGGCTAGTCTAAATCACTAAAGCTGCTCTCCAGCCCTGGCAGAGGACTGTATTCATCACCTATTGTCTTCTTCATTTAACCAGCCCTGTGCGGGCATTTCCATGGAGTTATACTTTTAAAATAACTCGTTTTATTGAGGTATAATTTATAATAAACTCCATCCACTTTAAGGGTATGAATCAGTGAGTTTTAGTAAACTTCAAGAGTTGTTGGGACTTCCCTGGTGGTCCAGGGAAGTTAAACCTTCACTTTCCAACCCTCTCATCCTCTGCCACCCCCTTCTTCTCCTGCCTTCAATGTTTCCCAGCATCAGGGTCTTTTCCAATGAGTCGACTCTTCACATCAGGTGGCCAAAGTATTGGAACTTCAGCTTTAGCATCAGTGCTTCCAATGAATATTCAGCATTGATTTCCTTTAGGATTGACTGGTCTGATCTCCTTGTTGTCCAACGGATTCACACGAGTCTTCTCACAAGATCTTGTGGATCTCACAAGCATCAATTCCTCAGCTCTCAGTCTTATTTATGGTTCAACTCTCACATCCTACTGGAAAAACCATAGTTTTGATTATATGGATCTTTGTAGGCAAAATATTATCTCTGCTTTATAATATGCTGTCTCAGTTCAGTCAGTTCAGTGGCTTAGTCGTGTCCAACTCTTTGCAACCCCATGAACCGCAGCACGCCAGGCCTCCCTGTCCATCACCAACTCCCGGAGTCCACCCAAACCCATGTCCATTGTGTCGGTGATGCCATGCAACCGTTTCATCCTCCATCATCCACTTCTCCTCCTGCCCTCAATCTTTCCCAGGATCAGGGTCTTTTCAAATGAGTCAGCTCTTCGCATCAGGTGGCCAAAGTATTGGAGTTTCAGCTTCAACATCAGTCCTTCCAATGAATATTCAAGACTGATCTCCTTTAGGATGGACTGGTTGGATCTCCTTGCAGTCCAAGGGACTCCTAAGAGTCTTCTCCAACACCACAGTTCAAAAGCATCAATTCTTCTGTGCCCAGCTTTCTTTATAGTCCAGCTCTCACATCCATACATGACTACTGGAAAAACCATAGTTTTGACTAATTTGTTGGCAAATTAATGTCTCTGCTTTTTAATATGCTGTCTAGGTTGGTCTAGGTTTGTCATATTTTTCCTTCCACAGAGCAATGTTTTCGAATATTGTGGCTGTTGTCACCATCCGCAGTGATTTTGAAGCTCAAGAAAATAAAATCTGCCACTGTTTCCATTTTTCTGCCATCTATTTGCCATGAAGTAATGAGACTGGATGGCATGATCTTATTTTTCTGAACATTGAGCTTTAAGCTAGCCTTTTCACTCTTCTCTTTCTTCCTCATCAAGAGGCTCTTTAGTTCCTCTTCACTTTCTGCCATTAGAGTGCTATCATCTGCACACCTGAGGTTGTTGATATTTCTCCCAGCAATCTTGATTCCAGCTTGTGATTCATACAGCCTGGCATTTCATATGATGTACTCTGAATATAAGTTAAATAAGCAGAGTGACAATATACAGTTCCATGTCCAGTTCTAACTGTTGCTTCTTAACCTGCATACAGGTTCCTCAGACTTGATAGCTTATGTCAAAACAGCTACTTGTTTATTACAAAATAGAAATGTCTATGATCTTTTTATATGTACAGTATCTAAATTGATTGCATATACAAGAATTCAGATCATAAAAGGCTGATAGAATATTTCTGTTGGAAAGTCCTGATTTAAATAAGATTGGCTTGTGGCTAAATCATGATCAGCTTTTTGAATTTTGATAGTAATTTTGATTCAGCAAGCAGCCAAAAAACTAAAAAAGAAAACAATATTTAACACTGTTTTCCCTTTGTAAACATATGACTAAATTTGACTGGTAATGTTCAACCTTTTACAGAGATGGTGAATGCCATCTCCAAACCTCTAGGAGACTGTTTTTATAGTTAAGTCTATATAACAGGTTATATTAATATATTGAAATACCAAGGATATCCATTTACTGCTTCATAGAACAGAGAAAGACTCGTTTGTGTATTTCAAGTTGTTTTGATTAGCTTGCTTAAGGCAAGGGCTGAAGATAAGCTGGCAACGTCTAATTTATCTTTTTGATCTTAACTATGTTTATTTAATTAAAATTTGCTGTATCTAAAATATTCTCTTTTATTTAATAAAAGGCATTGTAGTGTAGTTTATGTATAATATCAAAGAATATTTCACACACACGAGTTGTGTAACCATCACCAAAATCCAGTTATTGAACATTTCTATCACAGTGAGCTCCCTTATGTTTGTTAGCAGTTAATTCTCCTACAAAGACACATAACGTCCTAGGCATTCAAGGTCTGATTTCTGTCACTGTAAGTTTGCCTTTTGTGGACTCTCCATATAAAGGGACTGTTACTGTATATAGTCTTTTGAGCTGCCTTATTTGCATAATAGATCTGAGGTTCATTCATGAGCAGGATAGGTCCGTTGCTCTTCCCTTTTATTGCTGAGTGATATTCCGCTGGATGGATGCTCACATTTATGTATCCACTCAAAGTTGATAGACATTTGGGTTATTCTGCATTTTGGCTGTCACAAATAACGCTGCTATAAACATCTACATATGAACCTCTTTTGTGAACATAGGTTTTTTTTTTTTTTTTTTTTTTGTCTCTCTTAGGGAGATTCCTGAGAATGGAATTGCTGGGTGTTGTGATAAGTTTGTGTTTAGCTTTTTAAGAAACTGCCATATTGTTTCCCCAAAGCAATTGTACATTTTATATTCCTACCTGAAATATAAGAAGGTTTCTCTTTCTCCACTTCTTTAACAATATTTGATACTGTCCTTTAAAAAAAGGATATTCATTCAAGTGGGTGTGAATTGGCATCTCCCTGTTGATTTTAGTTTGCATTTACCTCCTGACTAATCTCATTAGTTGAATATGTTAATCATGTTTTATGAGCTAATTAGCCCTTCATATGTTTTCTTTCATGAATGTCTACCCAAGTCTTTAGCCTACTTTAAAATTGGGTTGTTTGTCTTCTTCTTATTAAATTAGAGAGGTATTCTTGATATACTTTGAGTGTAATACCTTAATCAGTATGCTATTTACAAATATTTCCTCCCAGTCTGTGGGCTTGTTTTTTTTTTAAATATTTTTAATGATGTCCTTTGAAATAGTTTTAAAAATTTTGACAAAGGAAATTTGCTGATTTTGTTTCTTTTATTGATCTTCTTCTTGGTCTCTTCCAAAAAGGCAAAGAATTCTTTGCCCAACACAAGTTCGTAAAGATCTATTCCTTTGTTTTCTTCTGGGAGTTTTATGGTTTTAGTTTTTATATTTAAGTCTTTGATCCATTTAGGGTTAATTTTTGTGTATGGAACGAGGTGAGGGTTTAAGTTCATGTCGGTAGCCAACTGTCCAACATCATTTGTTGACAAGATTGAACCAATGGTCAATTGTGCCTTAAGAATTCTACAAGACACTGAATTGTCTCTGTACTTCTGTTAAAAATCAATTCACCATGAATTTCACAGCTTTCTTCATGACTTTCAATTTCTTTTCTTTGATCTATGTGCCCATCTTGCATCAGTGCCACACTATCTTGATTACTGTGGCTTGACAGTATGTTTCAAAGTCAGGCAGTACTGGTCCTCCAATTTGGTTCTTATTCAAAATTATTTGCTCTCTTCTTCATCCTTAAAATTTCCATATAAATTTCAGAGTCCGTTTGTCAATTTTGGTAAAAAAAATTGCTAAGTTTTTTTTTTTTTTTTTTAAATAGGGATTGCATTTAATATGTTGATCAATTTGGGGAAAATTGGCAACTTGACAATATGGAGTCTTTTAGCCCACGGACATGAAATATCTCTCCATTTATTTAGATCTTCTTTAATTGATCTCAGCCATGTTTCATAGTGTTCAGTGCACAAGCCTTGCTGTTCATTTGTTGAATTTATTCCTAAGTATTTTCTTATTTATGATGCTATTGTGAGTGGCCATATGTGCATGTTTTATTTTCATCACTCTGGCTGTTAATTGTCTCAATTTCTTTTTCCTGGAAATGACCTCATTCTGAGACTAGGCAGAATCAGAAAATCAAGAGGGCTTCACGCTCTGTCCCCCAGCCTGACTTTGGAAGACCCAGGTTTCCCAAGGCCCAGACACCAGCTGATTGCAACTCAGAGTACAGTTAGCCCTGGAGGCCCCAGAAGTGACAAGGCTGTCCTGTTGGACAAGAGCATGTAGAAAGGTGGGGGCCACAGGAAGTGGACTGCATGGGTGTGGCACTCACAGGGTCTTTGGGATGCAAGCAGACTCCAAATGTGGAGCCCAGGCTCAGGGATGGAACCAGGAGCAGGGCTAGAGGTGGGGATGGTTCCCTGGGTGGGGGATGGGGGGGTGCTCACCCACGGACACATGTGCTCACCCCCCACGCCTGGCACTGAGCATGGAGCCGAGCTGGAGCCTCTCAGACCCTTAGGGTGCCATCAGGCCTGGAGCACAAGTCGAGGCAGATCCCAGGGTAGGGAGATGGCACTTCCAGAGAAAGGACCTGAGAGGGGCTGAGTTGCACAAAGCACACAGTAGGCACTCAAGAGTTGGTCCCCAGCATTGGTTTGACAGGGATTGAGCTCCCCGTCAACTGGAGCAATAAACAGACTCTGAAAGGTGACATCGTTGTCTGCCAGGCACCAGCCTCTAGGCTCCTGTGTCCATGGGATATTCCAGGCAAGGATACTGGAATGGGCTGCCATTCCCTTCTCCAGGGGACCTTCCCGACCCAGGGATCAAACTGCATCTCCTCTATTGGCAGGCGAATTCTTGACCAGTGTGCCTCAGGGCTTTCCTGTCCACCCTCACTTTTATTTCTGTTTTGTTGGGCTTAGTTTTCTCCATACAGAAGAAATATCTGCTCATCTCAATTAAAAAATAAAACAAGAGAGAAAATGAGAATCTTCATCATTCCATGCTGTGATTCCCATTCACAGATGAAGAAACTGAGGCTTGCGGTACCTTCTATACAACACAGCCTTCTTGCCCTATGGTCATTCAGCTGGGCTCTCTGCCTGGCGTGAGAGCGGCAGCTTAGTGCCTCACAGGGGAAACCATGGCCCTAGGGCGGGCTCAGGCAGTTGGCAACAACTGGCTCATTGGTAGAGATTTTTCTTCAGGGTTGGTGCTTAGAAATCAATATTTACTTGTGCCATACATCGTGGCACCTGCCTCCCTGCTCAGGGATGGCAGAGAAGAGCAATAATCTTGACGAAATCTAAATAGCATTGTTTCAAGAGAACTGGAGAGGTGTCTTTGTACATTGGGTTCCCAGGGAGTCCATAAATCTGAGACTGATGAATTACCTGGGCAGGTGCCTCTGCCACTGGCATCTTCGCTGAAGACCAGAAAGTGGGATAATTACTTCTCTGGCACTGGTTGTCGAGAGTGAGCTGGTCCATTTTTCTCTTTTATTACCACTGAATTTCAGGAAAGTGTCTGCAGGATCCCCCTCCCTGCCCCCCTTTTCTAAATGTTGGATTTATTTGATGATTCCACCAGGCCTGGTGGGCGGGAGCCGGAGCAAGGGGTCCAGAGCGAGCCCTGCAGGGCGGAGGACTCGGCCCCTAAGCCCCGCCTGCCCAAGGCCTCAGTAGGCGGGTGTGATGGGTGGGTGGCTGGACATCCACCCATTCATAACCGTCATCCCCATCAGTGGTGCCATAAATTTTCCTTCCTTCCCTTCCCCTTGCTCTGTGGGCTGGCTGTGCCCAAGTCAAGGCAGCAGAAGTGGGCTGAGATGAAGGTTTTCTTAAGCCTTGGGAAATGTGGTCTGAGCAGCCACAGATGAAGCTGAAATTTGAGGTTCAGTTGCTAAAGGAAAATAGGAGAATCGGCTGCCAGGGCTGGGGGGTGAGCACTGGCAGACCTGCCCAACTCAGGTGTGTCGAGCAGGGTGTTTCTGGAAGCTGGGGGGTAGTGCTGACTATGTGAGGGGAAAGAGTCCACTCTATCTTCTCCACCTTCTCTCCTGCCCCCAAGACCTGCTTTCCAACTCCATCCTTCTCAGCCTTGACATTGACATGTGGGTTTTTTGTTGACTTAATTTGGATCTCTCAAAGTGTCCTCTGGATCATCTCTTAACTCTGGGATGCCTCATACTAGGAGGACTCCCTGAACATTTAGATAATTAGGTAATGTTTACACCGACAGAGCCTTATGCATCTGTGATAACCACTGCTGAAACTCCTTGTTTATTCACTCACTCACTCAATATTTACTGGCTTCTCACTCTGTGATAGAATCTATGCTATGAGGGTAGGGACACCACAGAGAGAAGAATCAGAGGGTTCCCACCCTCCTGGAGCTTAAACTGCAGTGAGAGCAGACAGTATAGAAAGTCAATCGTCTATTGCATGTTTTATAGCTTAAGTAAGGGGTCAGGGAAGACTGTCTTGAGGAAGCAATAAATGGGAGTTTCTCACATAAGAGGGAAGAAAAAAGGCATTCTAGACAAAGAGAACAGCATGTGCAAAGGTCCTGGGGTGGCAGGTTAGCATGACCAGGAGGCAAGTGTGGCTGGAGCAGATAAAGTGAGGGGAGTGGGGTAAAGCTGGCCTGGAACAACATTGGGTCCAGTCTGGGAAGGGCCATATAGGTCATGTTGAGAAGTTCTGTCTCTCCAGTTAGGGCTTCAGGAAGTCTTCAGAGGGCATTTGAACAGGGAAGTATGGGTCCTAAAGCCAGGCAGCCTTGCAGGCCCTTCTCCACTTCTAGAGAGAGCTAAGGTCACTATAATTCTTTGCTGTCTTTGACCAACCGTGTTCCCTGGGATCCCACACATCTGGATTGAGGCACGATACAGCCAGATTCACTGCAGCACGTTGAGGCCCAGGCCCTGGACACACCTTGGCTGCTAATGCCCTTTTCTTGGCAGCTGCTCTGACCATGTGCATGGATGGAAATAGTCCCCACTAGCCCTGTTGACCTCACTCTTGACTAATAACCAAGTGTAAAGCCTTCTCTGGATTAAACGTGGCCCTCTGAGCCTTGGCATAAAAGGGAAAGACCCATCCTTGCAGGGCACCAAGAGCCAAACTGCTTTCTCTTCTGGGAGACTGCTCATCCTAATCCCAGCAAGGCCTGGCTGGGTGCTCCCAGGAGTGGCAATCACCCTGTCTCCCTTGCCTCTCCCTTTGTGTTCTGTGCTCTCTTGAACAGAAGGATGGGGTGGGCTTGAAGCTGGCTAGGAGTTTGGGTAGGAGTTCAGCCCACCTCACCTGTCCTATGACCTGCAGTCCGTGCCCATGGATGATGCCATGCTAATAGTTGGAGTAATGGGCCATCATCCTCTGCTCTTCCCCATTTTACTCCTGGCTCTTCAGTAGGAGCCACCGCACCACTGGGACTGTTGTCCAGAAGCGTTTGCTGTCATTTCTCTCTCTCCACCTTCTCGTATTTAAGGGAGAAGCAGCGGCTTGTCTGATGAGCAAGTTTAATCGGCATTGTCATTCTGTAATCCACACAATTAGATTGGATCCATCTAATTGGATCAGCAATACTGGCTCACAGTGCAGGGAAATGTTCTCTGTTTGGTATCAGACAACGTGGGTCCACTTCTGGGCTTTGCCCCTCACTAGCTGAGTCATCTTAGTCAAGTGACTTCACCTCTCTGAGCCTCTCCTGTGAAGGGCGGGTGGGGTTGTCCAGAACAAAATATGCTTTGAGAGCTGTGAAGGGGGATGCGGACCGCAGGGGGCATGGGTGTGAGAGTTCAGAATAACCCTGGTGTCCCCTGGCTCTGTGCCTATTTCACTGATAACGTCTTTTAACAGTCATGTCAGTACTTTGTGTTACTGTGAACTTTGTGTCTATAATGTTGCTCAGGCTCCAAATCAATAAAGCTCCAATCAAAATGGCTTGGATCCTAATGAAATTCATTACTGCACGTGATGAGAATCCAGGAGTGAATGAGGTTACAGATGGGGTTGATTCCACATCCCAAGGGCTATTTTAGGGTTTTAGGAGAATTCAGAAAGGGATCCCAGCAAGCTGTCAGCAGGATCCAAGGGAGGGGGAGAGGGGAGAGGGGAGAGGGTAATGTCAGGTACTCATTATCAAAACTTGTGTTCCATGACCTTAGGCAAACCTTTCTCCCTCACTGAGCTCCAGTTTCCCCATGCGCACAATTGAGCAATAACACCCCCCACTCCCACAGGTTGTCAGGGGCTTGATGAGATTATCCAAGTGAACCCAGGGGTGTGTAGTGCCTGGCAGGCAGCGAGCGCTTGGTAAACAGCTCATTGCCAGTGCTGTTGCTGTGGTTGATGTGTGACAGTTGTGTGGGTGATTCCGGTTGCTCTGTGTTGCCCCTGGGTATGGAGCTGGGATCTTCAAGAGGAACCCCTGGGAGACAGAGTTCAGGAGAAGGGACTTTCTGATCAGGTGAGCTGTCTGGCACAGGTTGGTGGGCAGTGCCCCTCCCCAGAGATGTGGGAGGCACAGCCAGGCGGGCCTGGAGGGAGACCCTGTGGCAGAGACCCAGGCCCCAGTGGGAGGGCTTCCAGCCTGGGTTAGGGACATTCTGGGGGATGAACCAATGATGGAAGCGAAGAGCATAGCCACAGCTTCTGAGCACACAGGGGGCATGAAAATAGCCTCTCTGGATACAGCTGGACTCCTTGCCCAGCTGGCAGCCGGTGCCTCCCAGCATCAGGCCTCAGCAGAGCCACTGGACCACGGGATCTATCCTCTCTCTGTTGACACAGCCCTGGCTGTCACTCCATGTGCAAAGGGAAGGGGAGAGCCCAGCCCGCCCTGGACAATGCCTTGCAGGCCAGCCAGTTCCTGACCCTGCCTCTTCCAATCACTAAACCTGTCTGAGTCTCAGTCTCCCTTTCCATAAAATGGGAGCTAGATCCACTTCATATTTCTGTTGGGCCTTGAATGAGTTTTTAGGAAGCAAGTCCATCAACAGGTGTGCTTTGAATGATGACTATATGCCAGGCACTATAGTCATGAGTTAGGCTCTCTAGTTTAGTTGCTAAGTCACATCCAACTCCTTTGTGACCCCAAGACTGTAGCTGCCAGGCTCTTCTGTCCATGGAAGAAAACTGGAGTGGTTTGCCATTTCCTTCTCCAAGGAATCTTCCCGACCCAGGGAGCAAGCCTGCATCTCCTGCATTGGCAGGTGGATTTCTACCACTGAACCACCTGGGAAGCTCTATAGGGACATAGAATAGGGACCTAACAGTGGAGAACTCGTAGAGTTGCAGTGAGATTTGGCTGAATCGCTAGATGTGAAGCATTTAGCATGGTGGCTGCCCCTCAGGCCCAAAGACACAGAGAGAGTAGCACTTAGGGTTTGGGGCAGTGCTCCTTGGACATAACTTCCCAGGGAGGTTCTTAAAAACTTCAGGTTCAGGACCCCCAGCGCCGGAGATGCTGTTGCAGCAGCTGTGAGTGGGGCCCAAGGATCTGAGTCTTTAATGGGTTTCCCAGGGGAGGCTGCCGCAGGGCTGCTTTGGCCTGGGGTTTGGGAACCAGCACAGCAGGGATGCAGAGCTGAATGAAGCAGAGCTGCTGTCCTGATGGAGCACAGGGGCTGGAGGGGAGATGCCCACTAGTGAGGAGCTCCAGCGTGTGGCTGAGTGAGGCACCAGCTCTGGAGCTAAGAGGGCTGCGTTTGAGTTCCAGCTCCGCCACTTTCCTGCTGGGTGACTTGGTCACATCCCCCAGCCTTGGTTTCCTCTTCTGCAAAACGGGGTAAGTGCAGTTGGCTGTTAGGGCAAAAGGGGCCGCCCCACTCAAAGGATCAGCCCAGGGTGACTCTTGTAGGACAGTAGGTCTCCGGTCCCTACCTTCTTCCCCCAGTCCCCCTCTGAATGACCCCACAGACTTGCCATGTCCCCACCTTCTCTTCTCAGGTCCCCTCTGAACGATGTCATAGACGTGCCAGCGTCTGTCCCACACCTCCTGAGAGTTGAAAGGGGCGACCCTCGACCCTGGGTCCTGAATCTCTGCGGGAGGAAAGCCACCTGCTGGGTGGCAACATCGGGGTGGGAACTGGGCCCTGGGGCCTCTGGCTGGCCCCACCCCTGCAGGAAGGTGGGGAACCTGAACTAAGGCCTGTGCAGACGGAGCACCTGAGTGCCCCCGCCCCCAGCTCCTGCGACGTCACTAAGCCCAGCACCTCGTTTCCCCCTGCACAGTCGTGTGGCCCGCCCATGGCCTTCTCACCTGGGAGGGAGTTTGGGGGCGATTGTAGCTGCTGGAGTGGGTGGGGAGGGAGGAGGCCTTGACCTCCCCAGAGTCAATCAGCAAGTTGATGCCAGTGGGGCTCCTGGTTTCTTCCAGGCTCCCCATCAGTATCAGAGCCTCCTTCCTGGGCTGCGTCCCGAGGGGACAAGACTGACAGCGGCCACAGCTACTGTCCACTTCTTTCCACGAGGGCTCTGTGCTCTCTCATCTCCATCGCCTCAGTTAGCATCAGGGCAGCTTTTACCAGGAGATCTCCTTTCAGGAGTGACATACAACAAGTTTGAAAGGAAGTGCAGTTTCCATTTCCCCCACCTCTTACCCATCACAACACATTTCCATTTCAATCGAGTCTGTTTTCTTTTTATGCATCACATTTCAGAAGCCTCAGCATTAAAGATCAGCTGGAAATGCCATTTGGAGCAGTCCTTTCCCACCTTCCTGCTCCTCCTCCCCAGCTCTCAGTGGGCCGGTCTCCTCCTGACCTTTGCTCCCTTGGAAAGAAGGGTTTGAGTCCACTGCTGTCTGCCTTGAAGCCTCTTAACCACTTACTCCGACCACCTGCAGGCCCTCAGGTGAAGATGGTGGTAAAAAGTGGCCCAGGAGTTGCCAATGAACTGGAATGTATGATTGCTATAAGTTGAATTGTGTTTCTCCAAAAAGATGTACAAATGTGAGTACTGGACCACAAAAAAGGCTGAGTGCCGAAGAATTGATGCTTTTGAACTGTGGGGCTGAAAAAGGTTCTTGAAAGTCCCTTGGACAGCAAGGAGATCAAATTAATCAATCGGAAAGGAAATTAACCCTGAATATTCATTGGAAGGGCTGATACTGAAGCTGAGGCTCCAATACTTTGGCCACCAGATGTAAAGAGTCGACTCATTGGCAAAGACCCTGATGCTGGGAAAGAATGAAGGCTAAAGGAGAAGGCGGCAGGAGAGGATGAGATGGTTGGATGGCATCACTGACTCAATGGACATGAGTGTGAGCAAACTCTGGGAGGTAGTGAAGGACAGGAGCGCTTGGCATGCTGCAAGCCATGGGGTCACAAAGAGTCGGATACGACTGAGTGACTGAACAATACCACCACAAAGATACACGTAGCTCATACCCTTAGTGCCTCAGAATGTCACCTTTCTTGAAAATTGGAGCTTTCCAGAGGGAAAGTTAAAATGAGATTCTTAGGGTGGGCTCTAGTCCAGTATAACTTGTGCCCTTACATAAAGGGGCAATTTGGACACAGACACAGGAGAAGACGATGTCATGAGACACAGGGAGAAGACAGTGGTAAGGCAAAGCATGTCTGAAGCTATTGGAGGCCTCAGGAACAGAACCCTGTCTAGAGTCTTCAAGGAAGCATGGCCCTGCTGACACCTTGATATGGACGTCTGGCTTCTAGAACTGAGACAGCAGATTCCTATTTTAAGCCACCCGGTTGGTTGCATCTTGTTACAGCAGCCCTAGTGAGCTAATACAGAGATGATGACAAGGCGGTGAGATGTGTGAGGGGCTGAGGCTGGGAAGGGGCTGCCTGGGGCTGCATTTCCCAGGCCCTCTGCATGTAGGCCAGGGCCACATGACCAGCTGTCACCAGTGGGTTGGGAGAAGTGATGCAAATGTTACTTCTGGTTGAAGTGATTCAGAAGCAGGTGTATCCTCTCCACTCTCTCTTTCCCCTCTGCCAGCTGGAAAAAGAGTAGTCTGAGGCCTTGGAAGGGGGGTGGAGCCTTGAGATGGAAGGAGCTGGGGCCCTGAATCACCATGTGGAGGAAAGTTGCCTGCTGAAGGCAGTATCAGAGCTCTGAGAGCATGTGGCGGAGGAGGCGATGATGTGCATGGTCTAGAAAAGTAAGAAGTGACCAACGGGAAGGGGCAAAGCGCACCAGGCAGAGGAGACAGCATGTGCAGAGGCCCAAGGGACAGTACTGAGCCCTGGGGGCCTCCAGAGGTTGTGTGGCTAGGGTGTATCCTGTGACGGGGAGAGAGGTGTAGGGGAGCTGGGTCCTGGGTAGGCTCGGTGCCATGGGGGAGAATCTGGGAAGTGTGCTGAGTCCAGTGGGTGGCCAGTGAAAGCTTTTGAGCAGAAGGAACATGCAGAATTGTGCATTTGAAAGGGCCCTCCGGCTCTCAGTGTGGAGCTGGATTGGAGGAGGAGACATAAGCAGCAAGACCAGGAGGGAGGCTGGCCCAGTGCACTGGGAGAAAGGGTGGGAGGGACAGGCTGAGGTGGAGGGGATGGAGGTGGCTTTTAGGAGAATTCAGGTTTCAGAGTCAACAGGTCTTCGTGACTGATTTCAAGGGAGGGTGAGGAAAAGGGAGGGATAAAGGAAGGTATGTGGGGCTTCCCTGCTGGCTCAGCTGGTAAAGAATCCACCTGCAATGCAGGAGACCCTGGCTCCATTCCTGGGTCAGGAAGATCCCCTGGAGAAGGGATAGACTACCCACACCTGTATTCAGAGGCTTCCCTGCTGGCTCAGCTGGTAAAGAATCCGCCTGCAATGTGGAAGGCCTGGGTTTGATCCCTGGGTTGGAAAGATCCCCAGAGGAGGGCGTGGCAACCCACTCCAGTATTCTTGTCTGGAGAGTCCCGTGGACAGAGGAGCCTGGTGAGCTGCAGTCCCTGGGGTTGCAAGGAGTGGGACATGACTGAGCACAGCACAGCGCAAAGGACGATGTGCAGGTCTCAGGATGGGGGACGGTGGGGCCATTGCTGAGATGCGGCGACCCAGGGCTTGGACAGCGGCTCTGCTCTGGCCCTGGTCTCAGTTTCCCCAATTGCAGGCTTGTGTCCAGAATTGCAGATATTGGTGATAGATCAGTAGCTGGATGGATTAGACAAAGGGAACAGCAAGAGCAACTTCTCAGAGGTGGGAAGTTTATAGTGGGGGACAGTTTTACTTGTGTAACATCTGTCTCTTCCACAGGCAGGGGCGGTCATGCCTGTTGCTTACCTCTGCACCCTCAACTCCAACAGACTTAGCCTGGCACATACCAGATACTCAATTAATGGTCATGAAAGAATGAAAAAAAAAAATCAACAAAGTGCTGTGATTTGGCTGCAGTCCAGAGAACTGGTCAGGACTCCTGGGGTGGTGGAATGGAGATCTTGAGTGCCAGGGTGGGTTCATTTTTCATTCCTTTGGTGATGGGTTTTGAGTCGAGGCTAGGTCTAAAAAGAAAGGGGCTTCCTGGATGGCTCAATGATAAAGAATCCACCTGCAATGAAGGAGACATAAGAGACTCAGATTGAGTCCCCAGGCGGGGAAGATCCCCTGGATGAGGAAATGGCAACCCACTCCAGTATTCTTGCTTGGAGAATCCCATGGACAGAGGAGTCTGGTGGGCTACAGTCCATAGGGTTGCAAAGAGTCAGACACGACTGAGCTACTGATTTTGACCCAAGATTTTGGGTCAAAATCTTGCTTGACCATGGCTCTGAATAAGTTACTTAACTTCTTAGCACCTCAGTTTCTTCATTTATAAACTGGAGATGTAACTCATGCCATTGTTATGAGGATAAATGAATTAGTGTGTGTAAGATGCCCGCTTAGAGCAGTGCAGGATACACAGAAAGTTCTGAGCACTAGCTCATTCTTGTGATCTGTCACTCCTCCTCCTCCCTCCTCTCCTTCCCCCTTAGACTCACTATTTAACTGCTCTAAGCCTCGGTTCATTCATCCTGTAGATGGTAACACCAACCCCACACGCTTACTAAATGGATTGAATGTGATAGTTCATTAGAAGGACTTGGTGCACAGTGGGTACCTAATAATTGCTGGTTAACACAATTGGTGCTGGGCTGACATAAGCCAGCTTTGCCTCTAGAAGGGCAGGTAAGATCCTGGGGGAAACCCTTTCCACCAGTTTTGCTCTGGGCCAGAGAAATGGAAAAGTTGCTAATTCTGAAGAGTAAATTAGAGGCTTGGGAAGGATTTTGAGGTTCTGAAAATAAACATCGGGAAGGGAAAGAGGAAGTGGGGAGAGAAAGGAGGACACGGAGATGAAGCGAGCCAGGATGAGAGGCAGAGAAGAGATGTCCAGACTGCGTGAGAGAGAGAGAGAGCGCTCCGTGTTTGCCCCCAGATTCTGGGATGAAGAGCTGAGCAAGCAGGTGGCTGCTGAATCAGCCACTGTCATGACTGGCTGATGGATGTCACTGGAAAGAGTGGCTCTGTCCTGCCATCAAGTGAATTGAACAGGGCCAGCTAATCAGAGGGTAAATAATCCACCTACAATGCAGAAGACCTGGGTTTGATCCCTGGGCTGGGAAGGGATCCCTTCTATTCCTGGAGGAGGAAATGGCAACCCACTCCAGTATTCTTGCCTGGACAATTCCATGGACTGAGACTGGCAGGCTATAGTCCATGGAGTTGCAAAGAGTTGTATATTACTGAGCAACTAATGCACACAGTCACTTAGAGGTAAAGAGTCTGCCTGCCAAGCAGGAGACTCGGGTTCAATCCCTGGGTTGGGTAGATCCCCTGGAGAAGGAGATGGCAAGCTGTTCCAGTATTCTTGCCTGGATAATCCCATGCAGAACAGAGTCTGTGTCTACGGGGTCCTAAAGAGTCGGATCTGACTCAGCAACTAAACCACCACCACCACAGCTAAACAGCAGGGCTTGATTCAGCAAAGAGGTGTGGAGCAGGTGTAGAGCTGGGCTTTATATACCTGTTCCACACGGTTCACGGGTGAATTTAGAAAATGAGCTAAGAGTGCTCGTCTCTGTGTCACACACAGTGGTATTGCAAGAAATGATGTGCTTTTTCTCCTTCTTGTTCTGTATCACATTTTCTTTCCTTTGTCAGAACCCATCAAATTCTACATGAGCCATAGCCAGCTTTCCTCCTTAGATAAATGAAAGTAGTTTGTGATTTTCTGTGAAAGATGCTAGGTTGATACTTTTATAGGACAATATAGATTTTTGTCTTCTGCCCTGGCTGCTGTTAAGTTGGAAGAGTGAAGGCACTGGAAACTCACTTTCTGGGAGTCCTGCTGCCTATGTGCACGGAATTTCCTACTAGGTTTAGCAGGTGCCTATGGAGCTGGTTCCATCAAGGGCACACGGGATGGGCCTGTCACTGCCTCGCAGGCAGGAGCCTTCTTCCCCTGTACGGTTCTGTAGTTTATGAGCTGATAGGATGGTTTTAGCACATTTATAAACATTTGGGTATCTTCTTCAGTCATTTATTTTTTCAGTTATTTTTAGGGGAAAATAAATTGTCTTTACAATCCCATAAAATCACTGTGCCGCAGCCTTGGACATGCCCAGTGGATGTGAGTGAACAAGATCTGGAAGAAGCCCTGTCCTGAGAGGCAGCAGTCCTTGGGCTCCAGTTCTGGTGTTACCGAAAGAGTGGGGGAGTCCAGCAGCTTGCCACTCAAAAGCCAATAAATAGGACAGGTTGGTGGAAAGGAAAGTTTGCTTTATTTCAGATGTGGCAGCTGGGCAGAGGGAGGGGATCCATCGGTCCAAAGGCTGACTTTTCCCCCCATGGACAGTCAGTGGGCAAAAGTTTTTATAGACAGTGGAGGGGGTGGGGGCTACAAGCAGAAACAGCACAGTCATCTTTGACAGTCATCTCCAGTTGGTCATTGGTGGTCTGACTGATGTCATCTTGATTGTTTTAGCTGCAGTTAATCTTCAGTTCCACGGTCATTTTTTCCCCATTTCTTTGAGGCCAGTTCTTGGAATTGTGGCGGCTTATGGTGTGGGTACAGCCTGGTAATCACATAGTTAACTTCTTCCACTGGGGGTTTCAGTATCTACAAGACAGCTCACCGGATACGGCTCAGAATATTATCTACAGCCCTTGAGAAGGAACTAAAGGTCCTTGATGATGCTTCATGACTACATGATTATTATTTGGTCTCTTTGGATTGTTTTCCTTTGTTTCTGTATGTTCTCATTTCTCTGATTAAACTTATTCTTTGATTAAAATTTTCCGTGGGAAACGGCAGGCAGAGGACATTGGGGGAGGGGCAAGGGCCATAGCGTCTGGCTCCATTTCATTGAACGGGCTGATAGCTTGTTGTGCAGCTTTGGGAAAGTCATTTTCCCCTCTCTGGGCCTCAGTTTCTCCTTCGTTCATCCTGATATTTATAGTCTGAATGTTCCAGGAGTGTGAGACTCCAGGCCAAGGAGAGCTCAGAGACTTAATCTATGAAACAAACCTGTACTTACTATGTGCCAGGAGGGGCTTCCCTGGTGGCTCAGCAGTAAAGAATCTGCCTACAATGCAGGAGATCCCTGGGTTGGGTAGATCCCCTGGAGAAGGAGATGGCAAGCTGTTCCAGTATTCTTGCCTGGATAATCCCATGCAGAACAGAGTCTGTGTCTATGGGGTCCTAAAGAGTCGGATCTGACTCAGCAACTAAACCACCACCACCACAGCTAAACAGCAGGGCTTGATTCAGCAAAGAGGTGTGGAGCAGGTGTAGAGCTGGGCTTTATATACCTGTTCCACACGGTTCACGGGTGAATTTAGAAAATGAGCTAAGAGTGCTCGTCTCTGTGTCACACACAGTGGTATTGCAAGAAATGATGTGCTTTTTCTCCTTCTTGTTCTGTATCACATTTTCTTTCCTTTGTCAGAACCCATCAAATTCTACATGAGCCATAGCCAGCTTTCCTCCTTAGATAAATGAAAGTAGTTTGTGATTTTCTGTGAAAGATGCTAGGTTGATACTTTTATAGGACAATATAGATTTTTGTCTTCTGCCCTGGCTGCTGTTAAGTTGGAAGAGTGAAGGCACTGGAAACTCACTTTCTGGGAGTCCTGCTGCCTATGTGCACGGAATTTCCTACTAGGTTTAGCAGGTGCCTATGGAGCTGGTTCCATCAAGGGCACACGGGATGGGCCTGTCACTGCCTCGCAGGCAGGAGCCTTCTTCCCCTGTACGGTTCTGTAGTTTATGAGCTGATAGGATGGTTTTAGCACATTTATAAACATTTGGGTATCTTCTTCAGTCATTTATTTTTTCAGTTATTTTTAGGGGAAAATAAATTGTCTTTACAATCCCATAAAATCACTGTGCCGCAGCCTTGGACATGCCCAGTGGATGTGAGTGAACAAGATCTGGAAGAAGCCCTGTCCTGAGAGGCAGCAGTCCCTGGGCTCCAGTTCTGGTGTTACCGAAAGAGTGGGGGAGTCCAGCAGCTTGCCACTCAAAAGCCAATAAATAGGACAGGTTGGTGGAAAGGAAAGTTTGCTTTATTTCAGATGTGGCAGCTGGGCAGAGGGAGGGGATCCATCGGTCCAAAGGCTGACTTTTCCCCCCATGGACAGTCAGTGGGCAAAAGTTTTTATAGACAGTGGAGGGGGTGGGGGCTACAAGCAGAAACAGCACAGTCATCTTTGACAGTCATCTCCAGTTGGTCATTGGTGGTCTGACTGATGTCATCTTGATTGTTTTAGCTGCAGTTAATCTTCAGTTCCACGGTCATTTTTTCCCCATTTCTTTGAGGCCAGTTCTTGGAATTGTGGCGGCTTATGGTGTGGGTACAGCCTGGTAATCACATAGTTAACTTCTTCCACTGGGGGTTTCAGTATCTACAAGACAGCTCACCGGATACGGCTCAGAATATTATCTACAGCCCTTGAGAAGGAACTAAAGGTCCTTGATGATGCTTCATGACTACATGATTATTATTTGGTCTCTTTGGATTGTTTTCCTTTGTTTCTGTATGTTCTCATTTCTCTGATTAAACTTATTCTTTGATTAAAATTTTCCGTGGGAAACGGCAGGCAGAGGACATTGGGGGAGGGGCAAGGGCCATAGCGTCTGGCTCCATTTCATTGAACGGGCTGATAGCTTGTTGTGCAGCTTTGGGAAAGTCATTTTCCCCTCTCTGGGCCTCAGTTTCTCCTTCGTTCATCCTGATATTTATAGTCTGAATGTTCCAGGAGTGTGAGACTCCAGGCCAAGGAGAGCTCAGAGACTTAATCTATGAAACAAACCTGTACTTACTATGTGCCAGGAGGGGCTTCCCTGGTGGCTCAGCAGTAAAGAATCTGCCTACAATGCAGGAGACGAGGGTTTGATTCCTGGGTCAGGAAGATCCCCTGGAGGAGGGCATGGCAACCCACTCCAGTATTCTTGCCTGGGAAATCCCATGGACAGAGGAGCCTGGTGGGCTACAGTCCCTGGGGTCACAAAGAGTTGGACATGACTTAGCAGCCAACAGCAGCAATGTGCCAGGAACAAGGCTGTAGTCCCAGGGAAGGAGACCCATTGCTTGGCTTCAAGGAATAGATCTGGAGGAAATTCCCTAGTGAAGTGTGAAAAAGTCATGGAAACATACAGAATGGAAGCTCCAAGGTGATGGGGAGCTCTGTTCCTTTTCTTCAGGGCTGCTCCCTCCTCTGGGGGTACCACTGGCCTCCTGCATCTCTCCTGGCAAGGGGCAGGGCACACCAAGTTGAGCATGGACTTTCCTTCAGGTCCACTGACCCTCCTGGACACTCTTCCTCTCCCCCACACCAGCTGGTGGCTGATGCTGCTGCTGAAGCTTTATAGGCACCTTTAATCTCATAATCAATGCTGTGGGAGGGTAAGGATGGAATTGATTGCGAATGCAGCTCATGTTACCCTGAAAGGCCCAGCCCAGCCAGTCGATCAATGCACCTGCAGCACTGGTGACTACTGCCTCAAATCAATAATGCTTACAAAGTTAGGTGGGAGGGATGTGACTTCTTTTTCCTTCCCCCACATCCTTTCTGGAATAACCAACTGTCTCTCTTGCAAATAAATGCCTTGCACCCCACAGTCTCCTCAGGCCCTGGGAGGCTTTGGAGAGGTCTCCTTTTCAGTGGACCCTGGTGTCTCTGAGCCCTGGACCAAGAGCTTCATACATGGATTTGACTCTCCCCGCAGCAGCATTGCATGGGGCTTGAGTCAATTACACGAGAATGCACAACCAGGGAGCAGCAAGGTCTAGACTTGAACCTGGGACTGAGAGATTAAAAATAACAACACATCCATCTTATTAGAACTGAATCAGTTCTAATAAGATGGATGAAACTGGAACCGATTATACAGAGTGAAGTAAGCCAGAAAGAAAAACACCAATACAGTATACTAACACATATATATGGAATTTAGAAAGATGGTAATGAGGACCCTGTATGCAAGACAGCAAAAGAGACACAGATGTGTAGAGCGGACTTTTGGACTCTGGGGGAGAGGAAGAAGGAGAGGGAGAGGGTGGGATGATTTGGGAGAATAGCATTGAAATATGTATACTATCATGTAAGAAAAAAATAATAAAATAAAATAAAATTTATACTTAAAAATAATAATAATACAGAGCATTTATTGAGCCCCTCTAGTGCCTGGGGAAGTGGGCATGGAGAGAAGGGGCTCTCTGAGCTGGTCCTGGAGAGCCCTGAGCATTGGTTGCCCTGTGGGCATGAAAGAAGAGGGGCTTCAGCTGGGTGAACAGGAGGCACAAAGGCAGGGGCGGGGAGGGGTCCCCAGGGCTGGAGGCAAAGGGCTGGTTGGGAGAGGACACTGGGGAGGAGACCCAATCCTATGGGGCCTTGCATGCCAAGCCAGGAAGCTTGGGCTCAACAATCAGAGAACCTGTGGATTTCAGGAAGTTCTTCCTGGTGGTAAGCTGAACCCTGGCCCTTTTCCTTTGTTCTAAAAAGCCTCTGTCTTTTGTTCTAGCTTTTCCCCTGAGACCCAGGGAAGTAGATGCATTTGCAGGTCTCCCAGGGACAACCGGAGACATAGCTGCAAGTGGCCTTGGCTCCACCCTTCGATGCCTCCCTTCCTGTAGACATGGGAACACGTTCCTTCCCACCCTCACTCCTCATTGCGCCTCTGTAGTCAGCCTCCAGGTCATCAGTAAAAATAGGCTGCATGTAATGCCTGCGGTTCTACAGAACTGATGTCCGTGTGCTCAGGCTGTGAGCCAGCCCCTCTTCTCACACTGTGCACGCGCCCGCTCGCGTCACCCTCACAGCATTCCCATCACCACGGTTGACGTCATCCCCGTGTCCCAGGTCTCTGCTTTAACAGCTATGCTCTGTCCCCAGGTGCTTCTCTTTTATGGCACTACTCGTTATCCTCTGAGCTTTTACACATGTCACACCAGTCTATTTATATATATAAAAAAACAACTATTTAAGTGGCTGGATTATTACAACATTGGTCCTGGACTCCCTGAGCCTAGAGGATGATATCTATTCCTCTCTGACTCCTGCGTACTCAATGCTGCCCTGTGCTCCCCCTACACTAAGCCCTCTGCAAATTCTTCCTCTAGACCTCCTAGCCACCCCACCCCCAAGAGACCAGTTATCGTCGTTATCCAGTCGAGAACAATGTAACTCAGAGATGCAAAGGGACTTGTCCAAGTCACACAGCTAGGCAGTGCCAGCATTAACAACTGACGCTAGAGCCCTGTTGCGAACTCCTGAGCAGGCAGAGTTCCCTGAGTCTGACTTTCATAATGGGGAACTGAGGGGGAGAACAGACTTGTCCTGGGTTCTGATAGCCAGAAACCAAGAGCCCACAGCCCTCTGTCACCTTCAGGCTGTTTGGAGGGCAGATGGGCTGAGCCCATGAGGCAGCTGCAGCCTGGGCCACGGTTCTGCCCTGGGTTATGGGCCCTGTGGTTGAAGGGCTCTGGCTTTGACTTGCCAAGCTTTGTGCCACTTTGGGCTATCTCTCCCAGAACTCTGACAGCCTCCACAGTGGGGCAGGCGCTTAATCATCACTGTCCCCTCCTCTGAAAGGCTAGACCAATGCCTCCAGTCACTGCTGCCCCCACCCCTGGCCCTACTAGAGCAGCATCAGAGAGGGAGCTTGTGAGCATAATTCAGTAGAGAGTCATGAAGGACACCTGGTTTGAGGCCTTGCCTGAGTGAGCACTGTATCAGTCAGCATAGGTTAGGCTCTGCTCAGTAACAAACAGTCCCCAGTGGCTTAAATACTATGTTTGTGTGTGTGTGTGTGTGTGTGTATTTATTTATTTATGTCACTGACATTTTGTTTGTTTCTCTATCTACTAATTCAGCTTATTTTTAATTGAAGTGTATTTCCTTTATAATATTATATTAGTTTCAGGTATACAACACAGTAATTCAGTATTTTTATAGGTTATACTCCATTTAAAGTTATTACAGAATAATGGCTATATTTCCCTATGCTGTTCAGTACATTTTTGTTGCTGACTTACTTTTTATAAACAGTGCTAACCCCATGCCTCTCTCCTCTCCCTTCTCCCACTGGTAACCACTAGTTTGTTCCCCATATTTGTGAATCTGTTTCTGTTTTGTTAGGTACATTTGTTATATACATTTTGTTGTTTTATTTTTTAGATTCCACATATAAAAACCCAAATATTTTTTTCTTGCTAATCCTACCTGCCTGTTGTGTGTTGGGTGGGGGTGGATCTGCTCATCAGGGCCCTTCATGGCCCCAGGTGAGAGTAGCTACCAAGCCAGAGGTGGAGAGAGCGCTGGCGGGTTTTGCACGAGCCATGAAATGCTGCGCAGGTGAGTGACACGCATTGCTTCTGTTCACACAGCTCACTGGCCAGAACAAGTCATACAGTCCCACTGAGCCACAGGGGACAGGAAGTTCAGTCCCATCGTGGACCTGGAAGAGGTGAGGTGTGAAAATGTTTGACAGAATGCATGACTACCCCAGGCACCACGAGGATGAGAAGGCCAGTGACTCTGGTCGCCCCCCCTCCCTTCACACACCCCTACCCTGCATACCCCCAGGGGCTTACAGATTCTGCAGGGTGGCCATGCAGATTTCCCCCTCATTCTCTCTCAGTGGCCTATAGACATAATTATCCTAAGAGTCTGTGATTCAGCAGGTAAATGAATTGAGAGTGATCACAATGTTTGGAAGCGGCTGGGCTGGGATTGGAATCCAGGTTTGTTTGACTCAAAGACCATTACTCTTCTCCCTGAACTTGGTGTCCCTTAAAACAATCCGAAAACATGGCAAAGCAGTGGAGAGGCTGGGATGAGATGCTAGAGTGCAGACAATCAGTGCCACAGGCCACTGAGAATCCAGAAACCTAGGAGGACTTGAAAGTTCTGCATCAGGCGGGCAAGGAAAATACAAGGTACAGTGTGTGGTGTGAGGAAGATTACTTAGTAAGAGGCATCAGTGATGGTCTCTGGATCGTGAGCTGTGCCACTGTGCCATGCCCCCTGCCAATCACTTTGCACCAATTCAGTCACTGAATTCTCAGAACAACTTCTTGATGAAGTACCATTGGATGGTACCAATGGATAAGGTGCTCAGTTTACAGATGAGGAAAATGGGGGCCAGAGGCCACTCAGCTGGCCAGTAGCTGGGCTCTTTCTTGCTGCCTGCAGTCTTGCTTTTCCTTACGAACCCCAGAGCCTGACATGCAAGTTCTGGGTTAAAAGAGCCCTCAACTCTGCCAGATCCCCAAGATTGCCCATCTCCCCAGAGAGGGACCCACTTCACTGTGAAAGGCCCCTTTCCACATAGACACCACCCAGAAGCCGATGAAATTCACTCGAATTCAGCATCACTTTGGAAATCAATGTGCTGTGATTGCGAATCCAGTGTCTGTCAGCAGCTGCCTAATTTTAGCTGGTTCTTTGCAGGCTTCTTACCAGGCTCATCCGCCCCCGTGGACTGACAGAGCAGTTCCGAGAGTATCATTGATCTTTTGACTAAAGTGTCCTAATGAAATACAAACCTGCTGTTACTCGGAGAGCTGTCTGCCGTGGAGGCGTGGAAGACATGCTACCAGGCCAACATTAACCATAATTTCCTTGTAAAACCTGCCCTCTTGTACCATGTTTCTCCCACCTCTTCCCGGTTTTGATCTTGGGCTCACAGGTCCAACGTGGAAAATCGATGTCTTTCACTGTCTCAACTCTGTCACAGAGATGTAGAGGGGAGAAAGCCATCAATAGAGTGTTAAAGATATTTCCGGTTATGTGCAAGAGCCCTGTGATGGGGGCCCTTGGCAACTTGCAGTGAGTTAGCACCTATTTATGTGCAGGAGGGGAGCTGCTGGGAGGCTGATTAAAGTGCTCCTGTTCTAGGCATTCCACCCAGCTAATCGGCTAAAGAAGCGGCAGAGATGGAGGGTTGCCAGAGGGTTCAGAATCCCTGAAAATCAGAAGCCATCGTCATGAAGGGCAGAAGTGGACAAATAAGAAACAGCTATCTTCTCTTGCAAACTGTTGCCTAGTCAGTGGGGATTCTGGGGAGGGAAGCAGGGAGAAAGTCACCTACCACTTTGGAGACAAGAATTATCTTGCAGGGTAGGGTCGTCAAACCTGATTTAGGGAAGATTCTGAAGATCCAATGGCCTCATCTTAGAGATGAGCCTCCTGAGACCAGCAGAGGGTAAGACATCTTGGTTCACAGCATGCCTACAATTCAATGGCAGAAAGAGAAATACTGATGTTTCCAGGTAGATTTTATGGATTGTGGGGGAAAGAGTACAGTTTCCTCCAACTGGTTCTGATGGTGCCCAATGGTCTAGACCAAGGATCAGCAAACCACAGCCTACGGGCCATGGCTGGCCCCATGGTCTGTTTTTGCAAATAAAGTTTTATTGGAACTCGGCCCCACACATCAGATCCTGTACTGCCTAAGGCTGTGTTCATGTTCTACTTGGATGGTGGAGGAGCTGTATCAGAGACTGTACAATCCACAGGCCTAAAGTCTGGCCCTCCAGGAAAGGTTTGCTGACTCTTTTTCTAGACACTTGCCTGAGAGGCTCTTACACATAATTTATCCAGTGTTTTTATGTATATTATGATATTATTATGAAAAGTTAAACACTTGTTTTCAATGGGACATTGAGATGGATTCCTCCAGATCTAAAACTGGCAGCAGCAAGGCTTCTCAGACTGCAGTAGGGAGGGGGCTGAGCCTGCCCTCTCCTGGCCTCCCCTCCTCCTGGTCCACCCAAAGCAGGACACCCAGCTACACGTGAATTCCAGATAAACAACACATTTCTTTTGTTTACAACAATTACATCCCAAGTAGAATTAGGGTCTTCTCCAGTGACTCTGCCTCCAAAGAATCTGCCTGCTAACGCAGGAGACTCAGGAGACATGGGTTCAATCCCTGGGTCAAAAAGATTCCCTGGAGGAGAAAGTGGCTACCCACTCCAGTGTTATTGCTGGGATAATCCCATGGACAGAGGAGCCTGGTGGGTTACAGTCCAAGGGGCTGTGAAGAGTTGGACAGGACTGAAGCAACTGAGCACAAACATGCAAGTAGAATTAATTGAAGCATTCATTACGTGTAGGAAAAAGCTGGCTTAAAACTCAACATTCAAAAAGCTAAGATCATGGCATCTGGTCCCATCACTTCATGGCAAATAGATGGGGAAAAAGTGGAAGCAATGACAAACTTTATTTTCCTGGGCTCCAAAATCACTGCTGGTGGTAACAGCAGCCATGATATTAAAAGACTCTTGCCCCCTTGGAAGGAAAGCTCTGACAAGCCTAGACAGTGTATTAAAAAGCAAAGGCATCACTTTGCCAACAAGGGTCCGAATTGTCAAGTAGTCGTGTATGGATGTGAGAGTTGGAACATAAAGAAAGTTGACCGTTGAAGAACTGATGCCTTCAAACTGTGCTGGAGAAGACTCCTGAGAGTCCCTTGGACTGCAAGGAGATCAAACCAGTCGATCCTAAAGGAAATCAACTCTGAATGTTCATTGGAAGGACTGAAACTGGAGCTCCAATACTTTGGCTACCATATGTGAAAAGCCAACTAATTGGAAAAGACCCTGATGCTTGGAAAGACTGAAGGCAAAAGGAGAAGGGGGCAGAGGATGAGACGGTTGGATGGCATCACTGACTCTAGGGACATGCATCTGAGCAAACGCTGGGAGATGGTGAAGGACAGGAAAGTCCAGCATCCTGCTGTCCATGGGGCCACAAAGAGTCAGACACAGCTTTGCGACTGAAGGACAGCAACGTGTAGGAAAACATGTATTAAGAACAGGAGCTTTGAAGCCCTAAACTGACTTGACCTTGATTCCCAGCTGCAATGTCAATAAATGTATTTATTTAGTAGAAACAATCAAAAAGAATAAGTATATCCCAAATACTGAATGGGTCATACTTATACAAAAAAAAAAAAATTGCCATTTAACTGATACTCAGATGTAACGAAGAGTCCACCTTACATTTTTATTTGCTAAATATCGCAACTCAACCATTGAGCCATCTCAGAGGAAGCTGGTCACAAAAGTCTTTTGTCTCTGGAATAGGTTTCACAGTCCTTCTTAGCCTAGTATGTCAAGTCGGTCCTTGGGCAAAGCCTGCAGCCTCATTGCTTGCCCCTACTTTTCCATCCCCCCATCATGTATCACTGTCTACCTTGAGCTCTTTCTTGCTTCCTTCCAAACTTCTCTGCGCCTTTGCCTGAACTCTTGCCCTTGCCTAGGCTGCCTCCGGACTCCTCCCTACGCTCATGTTTGCCTCTTGGCTGGTTCTGCTGAGTCACCTCTCACAAACTGTCTGGCCACAAAGATGGCATGTGCAGGTAGGTAGACAGGATCTAGGAAACAGCAGATGGGATCTCCGGGCTTAGATTCATTGTGCACTGTGGTTTCATGGAGAGGAGTGTAGGCCAAGTCATCCCAGGCCAGGGCTGGAGGGGCTTCTGTCTTCTCCCCAGGAGGTTCCTCCCATTTCTTTCCCAGAAGATTCAGAGCCTTTCACAGGCAACTGCTTCACACAAGGTGAATATAGGTATGGAACTTCTGGAAGGCAGGCCAAGGCCCCAGTGATGCCAGAATCCTGCTGGTGTTAGGAGCTCTCAGGGTGCCTTTGGGGAGGTGGTAAATGGGAGCGGGAGGGCAGGAGCCTGGAGGCAGAAGGTGAATGAGTGTGGGTGCCAAGTGGGTCTGCTTGCTTCCGTTCGCTCCAGGTTACGCTTAAATGGGATAAAATTATCCCCTAATCCCTTTTATTTCCATTTAACACTTCTAGAAAAGACCCACTTGACATTTTAGGAGAAGGGAAAAAAGAAAGCAAGAGACATAATTTTCAGTTGAAACTGCAGGATGGAGAAGTCTCACTGAACTCAGCGCTTGGTGCATCTTAACATCTCCACTAATGAGGCCAGGTGAGTGAGAAGACAAAAGCGTGCCAGGGTCTCCCCAACCTGTCCCTGTCTTGGGAGGGGTGTTGTGGGAGGGATTGGCTTGGTCCTCTTCACGTAGGTGTCCCCCAGTGATGGGCAGTGAGGCTCACAGCTCCTCTCTCCTCTTGGGCAGACTTGGAGTCCATGTAAAGTGGGCACAGAGAGGGTCCCCTGGACCATGATCATTTCCTTGAAAGAAGTATCCAGGAGTGAATTTGTCAAACCAAATGTTTTTGATGCTCGTTGCCAGGCTGTAGGTGTCCCCCAGTGATGGGCAGTGAGGCTCACAGCTCCTCTCTCCTCTTGGGCAGACTTGGAGTCCATGTAAAGTGGGCACAGAGAGGGTCCCCTGGACCATGATCATTTCCTTGAAAGAAGTATCCAGGAGTGAATTTGTCAAACCAAATGTTTTTGATGCTCATTGCCAGGCTGCCTTAGGCCAAACCTTAGCTCTATCGCCTATTCTTTATGTGACTATAGACAAGATGCTTCCTCCCTCTGCGCCTCTGTCTCATCTGGAAAATGGGAATGATAACACTACCCACTCATCCTAGTTTTGTTGTGAAAAGTTAAGGCATTGGCTGAACTGTCCAACAGACAGAAAACACTCAAGAGATTTTGACTGCTACTATTATTGTTTTGTTATTATTTTTAGAGTGCATCCAGAAATGTTGTGCTGATTTTAGTGACTGCCAGCACCTTCTGAATGTTTTAGATATGCAAAGGACAGGATGGAGAGACCTGGCTTCTTGTCCTGGGTCTTCTGACACACCCATGATCTTGCTGAGCACCTGTCTCTCTTTCTGAGTGTCAGTTTTTTTCGTTTGTTAAATTAGCTATGGTCTTATATGATCACTGAAATTCTATTTAGGTGATGAATTTGTGAGTAGAAATAGCTGGAAAACAAAGAACTTTCAAAAATAGAATAGACATGTCTTTTACAACCTTTCAAATGACTTTAGGAAAACTTGTTGATGAAGCAGAGACAAACTCCTGCCTGGATCTTAATATAGTCAGAGTTATCTGGGTCTGCTCTCCTCCCTACATCCATTTGTTAACTTAATAAGGATTTATTGGGAAGTGCCACAGGCAAGGTTAGGCTTTTGGAAAATTTTTTGTTGTTGTTCGGTCATTAAGTCATGTCCAACTCTTTGAGGCCCCATGGACTACAGCACACCAGGCTTGCCTGACCTTCACTATCTCCCAGAGTTGGCTCAAACTCATGTCAGTTGAGTCGGTGATATTATCCAACCATCTAATCTTCTGTTGCCCCCTTCTCCTCCTGCCCTTAATCTTTCCCAGAATCAGGGTCTTTTCCAATGAGTCTTCCCATCAGGTGGCCAAAGTACTGGAGCGTCAACGTCAGCATCAGTCTTCCAATGAATATTCAGGGTTGATTTCCTTTAGGATTGACTGGTTGGATCTTCTTGCAGTCCAAGAGACTCTCAAGAGTCTTCTCCAGCACAACAATTTGAAAGCATCAATTCTTCGGTACTCAGCATTCTTTATGGTCCAACTTTCACATCCATACATGACTACTGGAAAAATCATAGTTTTGACTATATGGGCTTTTGTCAGCAAAGTGATGTCTCTGCTTTTTAATACACTGTCTAGGTAATGGAAACCCTTCAATCACTCCTTCATCCGTTCACTGAACACAGAGTTATGGAGTCCCAGCTCTGTGCCAATCACTATTCTGGGCACTGGGGATACAGCCATGAAAAAGACAGATAGGGGCTCCACCCTGCAGGAGCTCAAGTTCTGGGGGGGAGGCAGGCAATTAACAAGCATATAAACAAGTAGATTGACTTCAGACCAAGATGAAGGTGATGACAGTGAGAACTGAGGGTGATATGCTAATGCAGGGGATGCTGTGGGACAGGAGGATGGAAATGCATGACAGAATGATCAGGGAGGGCTTCTTGAAGGAGGTGCTATTTGGATTCAGGACTGAACAGTGAGAAGGATCCAGTCATGTGGAGATCAGGGGGCAGAGAGCTCCAGGCAGAGGGAACACCATGAGTAAAAGGGTGCACATTAGCTGGGTTCGTTCTATGCACCGAGGAAAAGCCAGTGTGGCCGGAGCACAGTGAGGGAGGCAGGAAGGGTAGGAGATGAGGTCAGAGAAACAGAAACAGAATTGCATGGATTAAGAGTGTTTAGCCCAGGTGTTAGCATAGCGCAGGTCCTTTATAAGCGTTACCTATTTCTGAGAGCGCTTCTGGGTATGGATTACACGGGCAGGATGAAAGAGGAGTCCAGTGAGAGGATCTTGAGGTCCTTATCAGACCCAAGCATTTGTGAGTAAGAGGCTGGAAGACAATTTGTTAATTTCAGTAGGGCAAATGTTCCCTCACTTCCAGTCCTCTTTATAATATCAACTGGTTTAGCAAAATATTTTTTCCCTCCTTAGAATTATGCCCAGTTTGTGTTAGTGATCTTTTATTGTATTTTCAAAGACAAGTTTAAATTTCCCTATTAAAATGCAAAGGCTAATTCAAGATCAAAACTCCTTTTTTTTTTGAGTTTTGGAAATATCTGACAGTATTCTAATATTTCACTGAATTTCTTTCTTGCACTTGGAAACTTTTCTTATCTTGGCCTGTTGCTCTGTGCTGTCCAGAAGGCAGTCTCCCAAGGCCCTCCTGAATGTGCAGGGCCCCCACGTTGGCCCTGTGTTTCCCTGTTTCCCAAGGCTGTTCCTTTTTTGTGACTCACAGGACTAGAACCAGAGCTAAAGGTCAAGGAGTTCAGCCTTTAACTTCACGGATGAGAAAAACCAAGGTCAGGGAGAAGAGACTTCTCCAGGATGTCTTTTGGGAATATACTCTGGGACAAGGATATCTCTCCCAAGCACCTTAACCCACAGCACATGGAGAACAGCTGTCCCTCCAGGTGTGCAAAAGACCAGTTCTGCCCATAACTGCAATTCGTTAACTGATTCATTTCAAAGACATCCACTGATGGTTACCACGTGCCTGGTGATGTGCAAGGCTCAAGGTAAATAGAGGAGAATAAATCCCTGTTCTCAAGTCAGATAGGAGTGTGAACAGAGGGAGACCAAGGAGAAGAGATCACCTCTCCCTCCTCCTACTCCTTGCCACCTTCATCATCATCTTGGTGGTCATTGTCATTATGAGCATCGTTACAGTTTTACAGAGTGTGGTGGGAATGGAGCTCAGTATTTTAAGAGGCAGGACTGAAGGTTTAGCAGAGAAGGTGACATCTAAAACTTAAACAAGCGACAGTGTTGGCTGTTCAGCTGGTAGAAGGGAAGCCAGCAGAGGCAGAGGGAACACACAGGCAAGGCATGGAGGTAAGTTGACAGGGTGCGGCATGGTGCTGTTCAATCGCTCAGTCCTGTCCAACTCTTTGTGACCCCACAGACTGCAGCACACCAGGCTTCCCTGTCCTTCACCATCTCCCGGAGCTTGGTCAAACTCATGTCCATTGAGTCAGTGATGCCATCCAACNTCTCAAGGGTCTTCAATAACACAGTTCAGAAGCATCAGTTCTTCAGTGCTCAGCCTTCTTTATGGTCCAACTCTGACATCCATACATGACTACTGGAAAAACCATAGCTTTGACTAGATGGACCTTTGTTGGCAAAGTAATATCTGCTTTTTAATATGCTGTCTAGGTTGGCAGCCCACTCCAGTGTTCTTGCCTGGAGAATCCCAGGGACGGGGGAGCCTGGTGGGCTGCTGTTGCTGGGGTCACAGAGTCAGACGCGACTTAGCAGCAGCAGCAGCAGGTTGGTCATAGCTTTCCTTTTCTTAAGGAGAAAGCGTCTCTTAATTTCATGGGTGCAGTCACCATCTGCCATGACTTTGGAGCCCGAGAAAATCTGTCATTGTTTCCACTGTTTCCCCATCTATATGCCGTTAAGTGATGGAACCAGATGCCATGATCTTCAATCTTTTTTGAATGTTGAGTTTTAAGTCAGCTTTTTTACTCTCTTCTTTCACCTTCATCAAAGACGTGCTTTAGTTCCTCTTTGTTTTCTGCCATAACGGTGGAGTCATCTGCATATCTGAAGTGACTGGTATTTCTCCGGGCAATCTTGATTCTAGCTTGTGCTTCATCCGGTCCAGCATTTCACATGATGTACTCTGCATACAAGTTAAACAACAGGGTGAGAATATATGTAGCCTTGACATATTCCTTTCCCCGCTTTGAACCAGTCTGTTGTTCCACGCTTGGTTCTGTTGCTTCTTGACCTGCATACAGGTTTCTCAGGAGGCAAGAAAGGTGACCTGATATTCCCATCTCTTTAAGAATTTTCCACAGTTTGTTGTGATCCACACAGTCAAAGGCTTTAGTGTAGTCTTGGTGTCATCTGCATATCTGAGGTTATTGATATTTCTCCTGGCAATCTTGATTCCAGCTTGTAACTCATCCAGCCTGGCATTTTGCATGATGTACTCTGTATATAAGTTAAATAAGCAGGGTGACAGTTATACAGCCTTGACGTACTCCTTTCCTAATTTGGAACCAGGCCATTGTTTCATTCCATGTCCGGTTCTATCTGTTGCTTCTTGACCTGCATACAGATTTCTCAGGAGGCAGGTCAGGTTGACTGGTATTCCCATCTCTTTCAGAATTTTCCACAGTTTATTGTGATCCATGCAGTCAAAGGCTTTGGCATAGTCAATAAAGCAGAAATAGATGTTTTTCTGGAACTCTTTTGCTTTTTCGATAATCCAATGGATGTTGGCAATTTGATCTCTGGTTCCTCTGCCTTTTCTAAACCCAGCTTGAACATCTGGAAGTTCACAGCTCATGTACTATTGAAGCCTTGCTTGGAGAATTTTGAGCATACTTTGTTAGCATGTGAGATGAGTGCAACTGTGTGGTAGTTTGAGCATTCTTTGGCATTGCCTTTCTTTGGGACTGGAATGAAAACTGACCTTTTCCAGTCCTGTGGCCACTGCTGAGTTTTCCAAATTTGCTGGCATATTGAGTACAGCACTTTCACAGCATCATCTTTTGGGATTTGAAATAGCTCAACTGGAATTCCATCACCTCCACTAGCTTTGTTCATTATAATGCTTCCTAATGACCACTTGATTTCACACTCCATGAGTGTGGCATGAAGACCTTGCAAATATCCAGATGAATACAGAGAGCAGGAGGGATGTGTCTGGAGGGGGCTGGATAGGAAGCCTGGGCCAGATCATTAAAGTATTTGAATACCCAGTCAAATGTCCAGCAACACCCCCTCCTCTCTCTATTCTTCTGCCAACAACCATTCATTTCCTTCTTGTTTGCCCTTCCCTACTCTTCTGCGGTTCTGTGACTGGTGGTCAATCAACCACCTTTCTCCCGAAATAGGAGTGAGCATGTGATCTAGATGGAGAAGGGAATGGCAACCCACTCCAGTAATCTTGCCTGGAGAATTCCATGGTCAGAGGAGCTGGAGAGCTACAGTCCATGGGGTTGCAAAGAGTTGGACACAACTGAATGACTCACTCACACACACACACAGTGATTTAGAAGTGATCAATCACAGGCGGGAGGAGAAGGGGACAACAGAGGATGAGATGGCTGGATGGCATCACTGACTCAATGGACATGAGTTTGGGTAAACTCTGGGAGTTGGTGATGGACAGGGAAGCCTGGCGTGCTGCAGTCCATGGGGTCACAAAGAGTCAGACACAACTGAGCAACTGAACTGAACTGACTGAATCACCGTACTTCAACCAGTTGCCTACTATGATTGGTGTAGGGATAAGCACATGGCTCAAGTCAGGCCAATCAGCTCTTCCCTGGACTTGTATGACTGGATGCTGGGCAGGGAAGGAACTCTGTTTCCTTTGGACTGCTGTAGGATGGTGTCTCCCACCTTGTCATCTCCAAATGCTCCTGGTCATTTGGAACAAAGGATGGGCTGGGCTTCTGACCCTGTGTTGTACCCACTTATGGGTCTTTTATCCAGATCTGAGTGTGGAGTCCATGCTCATAATTACTAACTACCTGGTTGCATCCTAAAGAGTCAGACACAACTGAGCAACTGAACTGAACTGACTGAATCACCGTACTTCAACCAGTTGCCTACTATGATTGGTGTAGGGATAAGCACATGGCTCAAGTCAGGCCAATCAGCTCTTCCCTGGACTTGTATGACTGGATGCTGGGCAGGGAAGGAACTCTGTTTCCTTTGGACTGCTGTAGGATGGTGTCTCCCACCTTGTCATCTCCAAATGCTCCTGGTCATTTGGAACAAAGGATGGGCTGGGCTTCTGACCCTGTGTTGTACCCACTTATGGGTCTTTTATCCAGATCTGAGTGTGGAGTCCATGCTCATAATTACTAACTACCTGGTTGCATCCGTACCTGAAGCAGCACTGCCCCTGCCTATCCTGGCACCTCCAGCCTCTCTGCACCTGAGCCCTCCCGCCTTTCCTGCTTCATCTTTAGGCCAAGCCATTTCCTCACCTCTGCTGGAGCACTCAGAAGCTCTCCTCTGCTGGGGGAACTGGGACAGATGCCTTCATCACTCAGCATCGGTCTCAGGAAGCCAAGGCACTGCTGCATTACTTATTAGACAGACTTTCTCCATCAAAGGGCCTGAAGTTCTGGAAAACTTTTCCCTCTGTTGCCTGCTGGGACAGTCACAGGGTCTGACCAATTTAGTGAGCCTGGGAGAGAACGGCAGTCTGTTGCTCCCCCAGGGAAGCCAGGCTGGGTTGGTCTANAGGCACTGCTGCATTACTTATTAGACAGACTTTCTCCATCAAAGGGCCTGAAGTTCTGGAAAACTTTTCCCTCTGTTGCCTGCTGGGACAGTCACAGGGTCTGACCAATTTAGTGAGCCTGGGAGAGAACGGCAGTCTGTTGCTCCCCCAGGGAAGCCAGGCTGGGTTGGTCTAAAATAGAAGAGGGGAGGCTGACCTGGCTCAGGGCTGGCTATTTGGGGCTGATCTTCCCAGGCTGCTCCAGAGGGGGCTGGGGTGATGAGCGTTGGGAGGCCTGGGTGCCGCTGGCACTTCTGGTCGACAATGCTGAGTGGAGAGACTGTTAGGAGGAGGGTGGTAGCCCCTGCCCTTGGCTATCCATCTGTGTGAGGTCCCCATGTGAGGGAGCCTTGGTGACTGAGGCCCTGGTCTCTGTGAACCCCAGACACTCAAGGCTATTTGAGTACAAGTCTATTAACATTCAGTGTTCATTCAACTAGAGTCAACAGTCTTTGCTGATCTGGCTCACGGAGATTTAGAGCTGGAAGGGGCCTTAGAAAAGCCGCAGAGTGTGTCCTCTTCAAAAGTGTGACTCACTCGCTGATAAACATGTCTGGAGAGTCCCTTGTCTCAGGATAGCATCTCATCTCTTCAGCATGACTTCAGGTCTGTCTCACGTGGCCCCCAGGACACTCGTAGCCCCACTTCTGGCTGCAATAAGCATTTCTCCAACCTATTGTGCACCTGCACTGCTCTGGGCCTTTGCTCCTGTCTCCTTGTCTGGATTCTCTTCCTCCCTCCCACCTGGTGCCATTCTAAGCATCCATCAAGATTAGGTGAGGGGTGTCTGTTCCTCCCTAGAGCCTTCCCCTTCCCACTCCAGGCAGAACAAACCACTCTGTCTTCCTTCCTTGGTTCAGCTCAGATTCCCTGTCTCAGAAAGGCCTTCACTGACCCGCCCATTTCATGGGCACTGTCCCTCCTCCACCCCTGATCCAGCCGGTATATCGTGAGCCAGCCGGTATATCGTCACCCTGTCCACTTTCTTCCAGCACCTCTCCCACCTGGGATGCTCTTGTGGATGGCGGTTTGCCTGCTCCTTCCTGCCTCCCCACTCCAGCTCCTGGGGGCAGGGACCTTGTCTGTTTGCTGCTGCACCTCGACCCCTGTGCAGGCAGGCACACAGTAGGGCCTCAACAAGCCTGGTGGCAGGAGAGGTCCTGACGCTGGGCCTTTATCCGCATCCCAGGTTCTCTCCTTGGGGACTGACCGTGTCCTGAAGTGTCCGCAGCTCCTCCCCCCGGTTCTCCCGTGCAGAACGAGGGGCTCAGGGCCCGGGGCTGACTTCACCAGCCCCGCCGCGCCATGTTTCCTGGCTCCTCTCTGGGCTGCTAGTTACGGCCACACTTTGAGGGTTTGGAGTTAAGGCCAGTCAAGTGGATAAGTCACATCTTTTCAAATGGGCCAACCGTGGGTTTACACAATAGCCTGTGACAAACGCACATTCAGGGGACGATCTGGCAGGAAGCATCCCTTTTTCCAAAGGGCGCCTCAGCCCTGGGAGAAACAATGAGGCATTTTTAGGATTCTGATTATTCCCGGTGCTGACAGGCTGCAGAGCTGGAGCTGCTGCAGCCCGCCCAGTGCTTACCTGGGAGCCTAGAATGTCTATTCCTGGGTCTCCAGGTGAGCACCTGGCTCCCAGGGGTGCCTGGGGCCCCAGGGTCCATCTCCATGGTTTCTGCTCCCTTATGCCAACGGACACACAACCTCAGTGGAAAGGGGGCCTCCCTATGAGCCCAGGACCCAGACACAGAGGGGGTGTCCTTACTCCTGTCTCTTATACACATCTAGATGTGTATAAGAGACAGGTGCGGAGAGGTGGGGGAGGGGTGACGCAGGGCAGGGAGGTGGAGCCTTGAGATCCAT